>JAFVLL020023616.1:16351-46821 GCA_021397915.2 Tor tambroides
CTTTTGTTGATTTTGATTGCTTCTATTGTCCTCTTTTGTAAGTCGCTTTGGATAAAAGCGTCTGCTAAATAACTAAATGTAAATGTAAATATATAAACTTTAATGTTTCACAGCATTCTGCTCTATGTGAAAGTGGGTGAAAGGGCCATGATGAAGGCTGCGATCTGTGATTGGCTGCATTACTCTGGTAACATGAGCCAGTCAGGGTTCAGCTCTGTGGCTGAGCTGTATTTCCTCCACATACTGATGCCGATGGGTCACACGGCTGAAGCTCTGGAGATGCTGGAGACTGATGTGGGTCGGGTGGCCTTCACTGATGAACGGAGACAAGCAGCTCGAAGTTTGATAGACATACAGAATGAGAAAAATGCAACATCATCCACTACAAATCCTGAAACTGTAGCTGTGATGACAACAACTAGTGCTTCAAAACAAGGTGACTTTCTTTCATTAATGTGCGTAAAGTCAAAAATTGCAATGTAATTTGATTATTCAAACTATTTAATAAATGAGGAGGTCATTTAATTATAGAATAGATAATGGATTCAATGATGTGATTTGTGATTGACAGATAAACTGACTCAGCGGCTGACTTCCATAATGAGGTTGTTATACCGAGGTCTTTCAGTAGCCACTGTGAGAATCAGATCTATCTCTTTGCGCAGAGTTTTTCTGGCTTTAATATTGCTGTACCTTCTTCTTGTCCGTATAGACCCGGGTAAGAGATCTGCTCATTTTATGCAGGGCATCTTTAATAATTACTTTGATTAATGATCATTTTTTCTTCTCTTTCTCAGCTCTTCCCTCAGCTTTCCCATGGCTGCTCCGCCTGCATGGACTCCTACAGCAGACGTGGAACACCATGTTTGGACCTTATTACAGAACCAACACCCGGAGTTAGAGTTTTAATGGCATTATCCTAGAACTAACTGTGAAACAATGTTGCTGTCTAGGTTTTTAATCCTTCATATACCCTGTATTTGCCATGGGCATCACTTATTGGTGCATTTACTTCCATTATAAATACATAAATAATTGAATTATGTCAAGCTACTGATAACTTATTTAAAATGGATGGCAATATTTCATGCAGATCAAATGTAATTTATCATATAATAAAATGTGTAAATATGTTTTTGAATATATGAGTTCATATGGATCTGGACTTGTGCTGCAGACACAGCATGTAACTTTACAACTATTTATTGTACATTGCATTGAATAGTCATAAGAACTTGTATTAATAAGTTTTATTAATATGTACTTTTAAAATGCACTTTTATTAAGAATAATAAGAGGTTTTTATCTGGGATATTATTAACTAAAATGTATTAACTCATTTATTATTAACTAAAACCATTAAAAATTATTTTCGTTACTTGAAATAAAATAAATATTAACTGAAAAAAAAACTTGTTTTATTCCAGCTAGTTGCCAAGGCAACATTTCTCATTTTTATTTTAAGGTGAAGTAGTAAAATAACTAAAAATACATAAACTAAAACTAATAAATAAAAATGAATAATTACAGACATTGGTAAAAACAAAAACTAATAAAAATGACAAAATTACTAAAACCCTAACTAAAAGTAAAGTGAAAACATAAAATATGAAAATAAAATCTAATTAAAAATATTAAGAAATAGAATAGTATATCAATGATACTAAATTAACACTGGTTTATATGCACTTTAAAATCTAAATAGTATGCATGTAAAATGTGTGTTAGAATATCCTGATTTTTCTATTTATTTAAAAAATAATATTATGATATAATGTTATTAATAATAACAATAAAAGTTGTTTTCAAAATGTTACCTAGTGGTTTATTCTGGGACTGGTGTTAGTTTCGTATCTGTGACAGAAACTGACGGGTGAATTGAAAGTGAAAGTAAAATCAGCTGTTTCTGTTTATGTCTGTCTGAAACTGCTTGTTATGCTTCGAGTAAAACGAGAGCTGAAGTATCTTGAAGAGGGTAAATATTTCGTCAACTTAGTTTGATTTTCTCTAACCAATGCGCAGTTTAATGTTGACAGTGTCGAAACAACAGGTTTCCATTACTACATTGAGAAGCGTTTGCAGTCGTGTATGTCTGTGGATGGGGAAGTTGTGGAGTAAAATGGCTTATCGAATATACAGCCGCTCTGTATCATTGGATTATGGTAGGTCAACTTACATCCATCATAGCACATATTTTTAATAAAAAACACTGCTACTGTAGCTACTGTCATTTCAGTCTTTTGAACCAATTTTTGAAGTTTATCCATAAATTCTGGAACTAAGAATGATCTGAATGTTTCAGAAGTGAGGGGCCTTTTCAACTACAGCCTGTCCTGCTGTATTAATGCTTTGCTTCAGTCCTTTTCTGCCACCACAGAACTACTGGAAATACTTAACAAGTAAGCTCTACTTTTGAGTAACCTGCATACTTGCAAACCGGCCATGTTTGATTTGTTGAAAATGTACTCACTCCCTGGGCATCCAAAATGTAGATGAGAACAGATTTAGAGAAATTTAGCATCACTTGCTCACAATGGATCCTCTGCAGTGAATGGGTGCCGTCAGAATGAGAGTCCAAACAGCTGATAAAAACATCACAGTAATTCACAAGTAATCCACACCACTCCAGTCCATCATTTAATGTCTTGTATAGTGAAAAGCTGCATGTTTGTAAGAAACAAATCCATCATTAAGGCATTATGAGGTCATAATCCATAATAATACTTCCTCCGGTGAAAAGTCCATCCCCTGTTGTCCTGTAACATCAAAATTCACCGACATATTTGTTTAGAACTGTTTTGTACTGTTTTTCTTTCTTGATTTTTTTTTTTTCATAATTCCATTATTCCAACTAAACTCAATATTATGGACGGGCTCGTATTTTAAGCAGAATCAATGGTTTGAAATTTAAAATATCTTACTGATAAATATCTTTCTTACAAACACGCAGCTTTTTGCTTCACAAATCATTAATTGCTGGACTGGAGTTGTGTGGATTACTTGTGGATTATTGTGATGTTTTTATCAGCTGTTTGGACTCTCATTCTGACGGCACCCATTCACTGCAGAGCATCCAATGGTGAGCAACTGATGTAATGCTAAATTTCTCCAAATCTCTAACAAAGCAAACTCATCTACATCTTGGATGGCCTGAGTAAATTTTCAGCAAATTTTCATTTTTGAGTGAACTATTCCTTTAAAGATGGCATTCATCAGATGGGGTTGATGAGAGGAACGTCCCGCTGCAGTTGAGGAATACCCTGGAAGCCATGAGGGACAAATCACATCCTGCTCCACACAAAGACTTCCTCAACTGCCTCTACCATCAAGCCATCCAACGTATGCGTCATATCACCCTAAAACCTTATACTTATTGAAATAATGTCACTCAGTGGTGTCATTCTGTCATCGTGCTGTGTAGGATCCACTCAGCAGGATGCAGATGAAATATTTCACATTATCCTCAGTCTCAGTCAGAAGCAGATGCCTGATGCTGCTGTGGTGGGTTTTCATTAAAAATCAATGCACAGATTTTGTTTAGTGTGTACTGCTGTGTCTCAGTGTAAATGAGAATGATCAATTCTATATGTTAAACTCCAATTTCAGGCTCAGGAAATCCGCAGTCTCTATGAAATAAAGGTGGACACCCAGGTGGTGTGTTCAGTTTGCAAATTCATTCAACGAATGCCCAACTCTCTTTTCAGCCTTCCTTTGGCGATCCGTGAAAGAGAAAACACCCTGGTAAACAAATGAAACATTCAGAATCATCAATGATATCTTAAAGAAAAATGAAAGCTCAGTCATCATTTACTAACCCTGTTGAGCACAAAAGAAGATATTTTGAAGAATGTTGGCAAACAGTATCATATATGGACAAAAATACTATGGAGGTCAAGGGCTACCAGCAACTGTTTGGTTACCAACATTCTTGAATCTACATTGGTTTTCAGTCATTGTGCATCAGTAATATGCATTGTAATGTGAGCTTGAGCAAATCATACATGATTCTTCCTCCTCATGTTCTTTAGGAAAGCTGCATCAACTCTTTTTTCAGTCTACAAATGCTGGCAGACAGTGAGAAGTTTTACTGCGACCGGTGTGAAATAAAGCAGCCGTCCACTCATGTGTGTGTTTTATTTGTTATTTTTAGACATTATCTAATAGTATAATATTTCATAATTGAGTTTCTGACAGTTTTTATGTGGTAATATGGCAAATTAAAGTAAGATTTTAACCTGATTTCAGTACATAGTGCAATGTATTGTGAGTTAATTGTTGTTGGGGTTTTTTTTTTTCATGTAGGAACTGAAACTTGTCTCATTGCCTCCAATTCTGTGTGTCCACTTGAAAAGATTCAGAAACGATGATGGTTTCACAAGGAAACTCTTCAGCAAAGTCACTTTCCCTGAAACATTTAAAACGGACATTTTTGCTGCAGGACAATCAGAAAATGTATGTTTGGTATATATTTAGTAAAGAATTGTGCCTCTGCAGTCATATATGTCAAATAATTTGAAGGCTGAAACTGATTTATGTGTGTTGTATGCTTGTATAGGCTGCATCTGATTCTCCCCAGAATGATGAGTACAGTCTCTATGCAGTTATAGTGCATATAGGAAATGCCATGTTTGGTCACTATATTGCTTACATAAGGCCAAATCATGAGCAGAAGTGGTACTATGCTGATGACAGCTGTGTGAATCCGGTAAGAAAGTGATTGACTGGATTTAAACAATTGTTTATCTAGAAATAGAAGAGCCTGAAATAGATCATATTGAAACTGATATGTAATTTGCTGCAGTAATTATTTTATTCTTTGTCTCAGGCCACATGGGCACATGTGCAGGACACATATAAAGGGTAATTCTTCACTTACATAGCCTATTTGTCATCTTTTCACAGACTAGTCTAATTATTTAGATCTTCTAAATAATTACTTTGATCAGTTTTTGATTATAATTTTGTTTGCTGTTTTAGAAGAAACACGGCCTACTTGCTTCTGTACAGGAAGAACAGCTGCAATTCATCCGGATAACTGCTGGGAACACAGCAGCACTTGATGTTTTCCTAATGACAGAACACTATATGGTTTATTGCAGAGAATATTCCAAGAATAGGACCAAAGTCTATTTATATTTTGGGTATAAGTATGAAGAGATGTGTTTAAGAATGTAAATCAGTATATTTTCATGTTGACTGCGGGTTATATAGGAAAGTATTTTGGATAGCACTGTGCTATTTTGTCAGAGAATATTTTGTGGAGTATATAGATATTGTTAAAGTAAAATAATAATATGTTTTGAAATAATGTTGTCTGTGAGCTCAGATACAGTTCTTTCTGTAAAGCTCTAAAATAAAAATACTGTGTGAAAAAACAATGTTTTCTCGAGTTAAAACGCGTTTAAGGTTTACAGGCCGCATATCTGACTTGTTAAACGCTACAAGGAGACTTTTATTTTGAAAACCGCAAAGACGCATCCCGGCTTTTATTTTTGAGAATCCATCGCACTGAACTTTAATTTTGGAAAGCATCCGTATCATGGCATTTCCCCCGCACGTCCTGATAAACACCTCTGTTATGATCTTGTAGGTGAGCAAACATTATTATAAACCTTATTTCTTACAGAAAACTTTACTACTCAGGTGAAGATTACTTTAACCCTTCAATAAATCGACTTTTAGCGCCTTAATAAACTATAAAGTATGACAATACAATATAAGAAGAATTATATTCAAGGAGAATTTCACATTTTTGTGTTAACTGGGTGTTGCATGCTATTGAATATAATAGGCAATAAACTGTGGTGTATTATTGTTTGTTCTCTGTTTTATGTTTATTCTCTGTCTCAGGATAAAAAGAGAGACATTAAAATGAGTAATCCACTGAGAGGAGAAGTTAGAAGATTGTACAAAAATGTAAGCATCATTTTCTGCATCAGTTTCCTTCTGCTTTCATTTTTCATCTGATATTTTCATATGAAATATTGTCCAGTGGTGCTTTACGTTATCCTTTATTAGACATAACATTGCATGGTTGCTGAGTCACAAAATAAGCAAAAAGAAAGCTGAAATGTAAAATTGTAATGACTATCCATTGCTTGGGTAATACATTTCTTTTCTACAGCTTCTGTATCTTGGACGGGAATATCCAAAAGGCACTACATACTTCAGGGAGCGTCTGAAGGCAGCTTTCATGAAGAACAAAGATGTCACCGATCCTGAGAAAATCAAAAAGCTGGTTGACCGTGGAGAGTTTGTGATCAAAGAACTTGAGGCACTCTACTTCCTCAGGAAATACAGAGCAATGAAGAGACGTTACTACGAACCAGAGAATTAATCGATGTTTCTGTCACATGTGCCAGACTGTACAGTATATATGTCAAAGGTTAAATCATTATTTTCTGTACATTTTTGAATGTCTGTATTTGATGTGTTGCACTATAACAGATTTGGACATAAACATTTATTTTTACTATTTCTAAGTCCTTATTAGATTTACAGCAGACAGTTATTTGTAATGACAATTACACATGTATGTTTATTTAAAGGCATTTAATTTTTATGATGTTCTAAGCAGGTGTTTGTGTAGACAGCTCTACATCACAGAAAGCAAAGTTGGTTTTTCCAAAGGATTTCTCCAGCTCCTGCACCAGGTCAAACTTTCCCGCGCTACCGGAAACCTTTTAGTGCAAATAATTGAAAATGATAAAAGTGATGGGAAGAGTGTGAGTATATATGTACATTTGTACATGTGTATTTATATATATGTGCATTAAAGAATATACTCACTTTTGCTTTGAGTGCATTGTAGGCTTTGTAGAAGGTGAGGTCTTCTTTTGACAGCGTAAGCCCAGACTGCACTTTTATCTGTCTGCCACCTTGGAGAGAAACATCAGTTACTTTGAACAAAGACAGCAGGGTGCCTTACATATCAGTAAGTCTTATACCTGAAAGTATGCTGACAATAAGACCGACGGTGATGACTGTCGCAGTCCCCAATGGGCCGAAGTACAGGTATGAGAGTGAGTACCAGTTATCAGCCAGGAAAGGCCTGTTAAGAAATGGGTCCTGTTATGTAATAGCAGATAGATTTTGACTCAAATGATTTTTGCAACCCACCTTTCTAGATTTTCCTCTGTGTTTGCAGTCCAGTTAGTACCGCCTGAGAAGTTACAGCCGTGTGTTACCAGAGGCAACGGTCTGCTGCTCTCTGGTCGTGGAGGGTATATCTGTGCCCCGATGCACACCCACAGTGACAGCGCCAAACCGGATAGCAGACCTGCCAAACCTCCCTAAAACAGCCACACTTTTAAAGGAATAGTTGAACTGAAATTGCAGAAAATGTACTCGCACTCAGGCCATCCAAAATGTAGATGAGTTTGTTTCTTCATCGGAACAGATTTGGAGAAATGTAGCATTCCATCACTTGCTCACCAATGGATCCTCTGCAGTGAATGGGTGCCGTCAGAATGAAAGTCCAAACAGCTGATAAAAACATCACAATAATCCACAAGTAAATCCACACCACTCCAGCCCATCAATTAACATTTTGTGAAAAGCTGCGTGACATCAAGATGTTTTTAACTTAAAACTGTTGCTTCTGGATAAAATGTGAGTCTTCTATCCGTAATATTCTTTTCTTAAGTGAAAAAGTCATCTTGTCTGAATCAGGAGAGAAATATGCACAGATCAAGCACCGTTTACAAGCAGAACAGTTCAAAACAGTTATAAACAAATATGTCAGTGGATTTTGATGTGAGAGGACAATAGTAACAGACTTTTTCAATGGAGGAAGAATTATTATGGATTATGAAATCATATTTTGGCTAGAAGCAACGGTTTAAAGTTAAAACCCTTTAATGTTGGATTTGTTTCTTACAAACATGCAGCTCTTCAAATTAGTTGATGGACTGGAGTGGTGTCTATTACTTATGGATTATTGTGATGTTTTTATCAGCTGTTTGGACTCTCATTCTCGACGGCACCCATTCACTGCAGAGGATCCATTGGGGAGCAAGTGATGTAATGCTATATTTCTCCAAATCTTCCAGTGATGAAACAAACTCATCTACATATTGGATGCCCTGAGGGTGAGTAAAATTGAAGCAAATTTTCATTGCACATTAAAATCTATTCATGCAAACCTTTGCATTAGCGCAAGGAAACAGGATGCCAAGAGAAAAAAGGCCCAGTAGAGGTCCGCCAATCACTCCTGTGATACTAATAGCGGCCTGTTGAGAAACAAACAAGCAGAAAAATTAGGACTATGCCATCGTAATTTCACATAATTTATCAGTAACCCACCTGTAGCATCCCTCCCATTAAAGATGCAACACCAGCCATTCCAATGCACACAGCACCATAAAACAAACCTGTGATTAGGGAATATCATCTAGTTTAGTAGGTGGAATCATTGATTATGCATTAATGGGCTCTAAGTGAATATATTCACTCACTCATGCCCTTTGAAGCCCAGGACAGCTGCTTTTCTGACAGACTGAGGTACGGCCGAATCAGATCTGCAATAGTTACCGCAGCCAAAGCATTTACACTGGAGGAGACTGTACTGTAGATAATAAACATGAATGCTCAAAAATGTTAATTTGATAAATGTGGTATGAACATTTTGTCTTTAACTCCCATATTGTTCCACTTTTTAGGTTCCCAAAGAACCTTTCGGTGAACAGTTCTTAAAAGAACCATTTTTCTTAGTGAGAAGAACATTTTAAAAATCAAAAGAACTTTTTTCTACCATAAAGAACCTTCTGTGTAATGGAGAGGTTCTAAGGATGTTTCTTTATGGAATCACAGATGCCAATAAAGAACCTTTATTTTTAAGAGTGTAGA
Source organism: Tor tambroides (assembly GCA_021397915.2). Lineage (NCBI taxonomy): Eukaryota > Metazoa > Chordata > Actinopteri > Cypriniformes > Cyprinidae > Tor > Tor tambroides. Next base: position 25,199 of record JAFVLL020023616.1, read on the forward strand.
TTTTATTAACTAATTTAGTCAACTAATGTTAACAAATGAAACTTTAGTGTAAAGTGTTTCCTGATTTTACATTTCATTTTTATTCTGTTCTCTCATAACACCATCAGAACATTTTGGTAGACTTATGAATATAGCAGATAGTTATAGTTTAATGGTAATTTGTTGTCCTTTTATGATTCATGCTTTAATTGTATGGCAAAGAGCTGCTTGGACATTCTGCTAAATATCTCCTTTTATGTTCCACAGAAATTCATATGGGTTTGGAACAACATTATGGGTGAGTAAATGATGAGTGAACTAGTTGTCTTAATAGAGAACAAACCTTAATGTGCCACTATATGCTGCTGCAACAAACAGTCCTGGCACGCCAGGATATTCGCTCAGGATGTCCAGCACAAAGTATGGCATTAGCTTATTGCATAGAGAGAGATAGTAATGTAGCATATTCAGAATTGATCAGTAATGTCATATAAATGTCATCGGGAGTTTTAATAACATGGACAGATATTTTTATTGCATTTGAGATGCATTGTCATGGTTTGTACCTGATCCAGAGCAGACACCTTTCTTGCTGTCCATGGATCACAATTCTTATAAAAGGAATATAGACACAAGCCACAAAATACTGAGCATATTGATATAGCCCAGAGACATACTAAGTTAATGTATAAAGCCCTGGATAGAGACAAAAACACAGAGAAAAGTGGTTCAGAGACATATTACATTCCTCTTAGTGTGAATTTGAGTTTTATGATTTGTGCAATGCTCACATTTTGGCATGGAACAGGGACTTGCATGATATGTATCTTTGCACCTGAGCTTGATTGATACCATAGATGCTGGTCCAGAGGAACGTCCCTCCCACTGTGATGCTCCAGAAAGTGTGTCTCCTCAGAGGGTTTGGATCAAAGCTGAGAGGGTTGGACACAGCATGAGAAAGGCAAGCACTTAAAGGGACAGTCCATGCAAAAATGAAAATTCTGTCATTATTTACTCATCCTCATGTCATATTAGTTTCTTTCTTCTGCTGAACACAAAGGAAGATATTTTGAAGAATGTTGGTAACCAAACAGTTTCGGTTCTCATTGACCTAAATTATATTTTTTGACCATAAAATGGAAGTCAGTGGGAGCTGAAACGGTATAGTTTCCAACATTCTTCAAATGATCTTCATTTTTGTTCAGCAGAAGAAAGAAACTCATACAGGTTTGGAACGATATGTGGGTGAGTAAATGATAACAGAATTTTCATTTTTGGACTATCCTTTTAATTCTGCATTCCTGTACCTGTCAGTCATGTCATAACTCACTCCCATAGGTTGAGCCGCCCGCCCTGGGCAGAGTCACTGATGATAGTGGCGATCCCGCCCTGCAGCAGCACTGATTGGATGATGACAGCCAAGAGCCCAGCCAACATGATGCCTAACTGGAATACATCTGTCCACACCACTGCCTTCAGACCACCCTGCCAGGGTAAAAGGACAGTTCTTTAAGATGCACATTTGAATAAATATACATTATATAAACATAAAATGCTAATTCCAACAAGTGTTGCTACTGTATAATTATAGCATGGATTCCCAAAGTTTTTTTTTTTTTTGTCAGCTGAACCCCTTAGAGTTATATTTACTTGTAATACCACCAAGTTTCAATAATTTAATGACACATTTGGATGTTCACGATTGTTGATAATAATAATAATAATAATAATAATACAATTAGTGTAATTATTATTAGCTGTAGTAGGTTTTAACTCTAATTTTAAAAATAAAGACTATAACAAAAAATAAACTAAAATAAAGATATATTACTTTTGTAAATTATGCCGCACATCAGATTATACAGCTATTTATTTAAATTGCAGGTTTTGATTTAATTATTGTACTAAAGCTATGTAGTGATTATTGTGCAGCTCCATTAATTTATTTTAATTTTACATTCAGTATAATTAATTCTTAGTTTATCAGCTCATGAACCCCCATTTGGGAAACCTGTTTACTATGAAACATATATGCATATATAATTTTTTTTTTTTTGATTTAATAAGTTCGGTCAGAAACCTATTTTTATGAAGTAATTAGCTTGAGTAATTAACCATGTTCTGTGACCATTTAAAATGGCAATACATGCTCTATTTTATGAGAGTATCGTACATGCTGTGAATTTATTTTGTGTTCTGATCTTGTATATTTTAACTCGTGTGTGTGTATATATATATATATATATATAACACACTTTTTTCACTTAGTTTAATTTGATGTACTAAAATAGCTAAAACCGAGAAAAAAGAATAATATATAGACATTTAAGAAAAAACAAAACTAAAAAACTAAAAAAAACAAAAGCTAATAAACAACAACAAAATTACTAAAACTTTAACTGAAATGAAAATGGAAAATATCAAAATAAAAACTAATTCAACATGTTAATAAAAACTTCAATAGTATCTCGAATCGATGATAGAAAAATAACACTACTCTCCTTCTAACTTACTAATGTACAGTAGAGAGTGCAAACCACTCCGGTCGACATGACGGCACCCCAGAGATCTACACCTGTGACTGAGAAGTTTAGAGAAGAGAGAGCTCACTTGACCAGACAGCACTGTGCACTATCAAGCATACTTGTTACACCATACACTTCACAAATAAAGCCGTTTGACTTACACACTTAAAAATAGAGGTTCTTTACTGGCATCTATGGTTCCATTAAGGACCTTTAACATCCATGGAACCTTCCCATACCACAAAAGGTTCTTTATAGTGGAAAAAAAGGTTCTTTAGATTATTCAAACGTTAAGAATAAATAGTTCTTTTTAAGAACTGCTCACTGAAAGGTTCTTTGGGGAAACAAAAATGATTCTTCAATGGCATTGCTGTAAAATTCTCCTTCTGAAACCTTTATTTTTAAAAGTGAAGGAAGCAAAGTAGAAACTTCTGCTTCAAGAATACTGTTAATCTAGAATTTTGGATAATTGCTTGTAAGAATCCTACCTTGGTTTAAAGCCAGAGCCGGAGCATAAATAACCAGACCTGTGTATAACACCTGAGAAGAGATGAAAAATAGTGCATTGAATTCACTGTATGATTTAATAAGACTGATAATAACAAGAAAACACTCACTGTCTGTATGATAAACAGGACTGTCCCAAACAGTCGAATTACTTTATTGTAACGCATCTCCAGATACTGCAAACAAAGGAAATAATTTAATTACATGGCATAAGTTGCAGAATTAATGCATTATTGAAATATTTTAACATCATTAATCTGTTCTACCTCAATAAACTCACTATTTTAGATTGCCAAATAAATGTTTTTATGCCAAATTTCATTTTTTCCTGTCATCTCACCTCATAGGTGCTGGTTATTCCCAACCTGTAGAAGATCGGCAGGAAAATCTCAGAGCTCACAGCAACCATCAGAACATAAGAAAAGCAGATGAGGATGAAGATGGCTCCGTACCGATACACCTCCACTGGGGTCCCCAGAACGGTGATGGCTGACATAAAGCTGGCTGTCAGAGATAGAGCCACCGGCACCGCCGTCATACTCCGTCCACCCACCAGAAAATCTGCAGAGCTGCTCTGACCTCTTCCAGCAAAGGCATAGTAAACCCCGATGCCTGCTGAGATCACCAGCATTAAGGTGAAGACCACATAGTCCCACACACTAAAGGACGCCGCACTTGACATCTTGGTGCACGTCTGAACTTCTTTAACAGGGTCTCTTGATTATATGAGGACACCTTTGCAAAATATAATCAGTGAGCATCAGGAATTTACTCACTGAAAGCTGATTGTTAGGTCAGAGATTGTGTCATGACAGAAAGAGATGTTTGTTCAGTCAGAGAGAGGCTCTGCCAAAGTTACTCACTGTGATTATTCCTGGAGCTGCATGCTTGTCATCATCCCGTCCCTCTCACATTCATTCCTCCTTACTTACTGCAGTTGGACTGTAATGGTTTTTTTCTCTAGTTAGCAGATAATGTGTTTATTCTTGTGTGTCAGATACACATGGAGAATTCACTCCTTATTAATAACAAAAGCTGCCTAATGTTATTAACCTACCAGTATTGTTAATCTTTTGTGTGTCTATTTATAGGTTAAAGCAATACAGTTTTATAAGTACTAGAGAAAAACTGGGATGTGTGGAGATAATGTTTGCATAAATAAATAGCATTATGAATAATACAAGTTAGTAAATGTTAAAGAAAATAACATGTAGTATGAAAAATTATATCCATATTAATAAATTCAATAGTTAGAGGTACATTTTTTTTGTCATAGATTGCTTTCCAGGTACCTCTGAAGTGCATATATAGACAACTTTCATGAATAACCCCAACAAATCATTGACCAAAAATAAAATATAACTGTACAACACATTAATATAGTTTTAAATATATAGTAGACATTTTGTATATTTTATCATATATAATCATGTATAATATTTTCATGTTTCTATAACAAACCATTAACTAAAAAACATCTACACAGCACATGAATAATGTTTAATTAAATATGATATATATTGTTAATAGTGATTAGCAATAAATGTAATATTTAGCTAATTTTATTTATCTTATGATTTATATTTTTATATTCCTATGTTATTGTATTATATATAATATAACCGATCCTCTGGAATATTTTCAAAACCCTTGCTACAGACCAAAAAAACGTTCGTAATAACTGAGAAGCTAAACTTGTAAGTATCGCTCAAAACAATATAAGCTTTCCAAATGCTTTTTCAAATGAAGAAGACTTGTATTTTGAAAAACAGTAAAACTCTCCACTGTACCCATAATGCGTCATTCAAGATGGTGGCCTCCTGATATTTCATGTGTATCAACAATTTCACAGCCATTGATAACGTATTTGCTCTTTTAAATCACGGGATATACATGAATTCTGTATTTGGTGGTCTGATAATACAACAATGAAGCTCAAAGCCAAGCCCCCATCTCATAAATCAGAAAACACTTACCGCGTAGGTTTACAAAACCACGCATGCTGGAAACTGCTGCTTATATTCATGCATCTGACAAACATTACAGTGTTTTATTTCATATACATATCGAAACGAAATGTGTTGTACGTATTACATATCTGTAATTTCAATTTTAAAATGTTTAGTTTATAAGTTGAATATACCCGTAATTCAATGAAATTAGGCTCCAGTTATGATGTCTTCTGATGCAGGGCCGTTTGAAGGAATTTGGGGGCCCCAAGCAAAATGGACATGGAGGCCCCCCGCACGCACGCACGCACGCAAAGGAACCACAGCATAGCCATACAGTTTAAATTCACTCACACTTTATATAAATAAAAAAGGTTTACAGTGCAAATACTGCTGTTGCATATACTGTGCATAAATAATTAATAATTAATTAATAATAATTACTGTGCATGAAATTATAATTAAATGTTTACTAATTATTAGTAGTGCTGTGAGTCGACTACCAATGCTTAAAAACATCCCAAGCTAATGTTTGATGCACAGAATTTATTGTGTGGTTTTCCTAAATAGATTATCACAGTGGAATAGTTAGTATAGCATGCTATGCCACTTTCATCAAAACCTATTACAAAGCTATAGCAATGTCATGTCATTAAATATGATAAACAGCGATTCTGGAACAGATCTGCGTCTTCCTTATCCCGTTAAAAAAACATATTACAGTATGTAACCATATTCCGTCCGTTCAAAAAAAAAGTTGCTCTAACTGTTCGTTACAAGCAGCATTTGCTGTCAGGCAGGTAACCTTCTTCATACATAAACATATTTCTGCTAGCCTACCTGCTGCAAAATTGCACCATTTGTACAAGACAAGTAGGCAGCCCACATGTGTGTAATTTATCACTTACCACTGTCTTGTTTTTTCTTATCCTCCTCTTCCTTTCTCTTCTTTCTTTTTTGGCTTCCTGAAGCATAATTCCGCTTCATGACTGCCGAGGAAGTTTTGTATTTTGCCGGCAGCAGAGATCGCGTGGTTGGCTGGCTGCTGTCAGCGAGGGGGGCCCCCTTGAGGGGGATCCCGATAACAGTGTCATTGCACTTTACTGCATTCACTATCAATGGGGCGCTCACACAGTTTGTCGCTGCATTTTATTCTTAACCAGTCGTTGTCTTGGGGCCCCAGGCCAGCTCGGGGCCCCAAGCAATTGCTTGGTTTGCCTGCCTTGTCGCGACGGGCCTGTTCTGATGCATCAATCCTTTACCTTTATTTTCCAGTTTTTCTGAGAGGCTTGCAAAAGTAAACATTGATGTCATTCATCGTATTGACAGGACTGAAAGTTATGCAGAGGTATGAGTTTTGAAGATCATTTAGTTATATTCGTATCAGATTGCTTAACTATTTTATAGCAATGTTGTAGTAGTATTATTAATGTGTATATGGTGAATTCTGCTGCTTTATTTTCTCAGGAGGTAGAAACCTATTTTTACGAAGCCCTATTAAAATGGAAAGACCTCAATTTGACAGAACACTTCAGTAAGTAACATGTTTTGTGTCTGTTTAAAGTGGGAATATATGCTGTATATCATGTACATACTGTGATTTAATTTTGTGTTCTATACGTCTTCTCTATTGTTACTCTCTGTCAGGGTTGTTGTGGTTAATATATAATATTCTAAAAAATGTCATTACTTGAAACAAATTAAACATTAGTGAAAATTAAAATATATTTAAAATGTAAAAAGTTCCCAAAAAAGCTTGTTCTCATTTAGTTTCTCCTTATATACTAAAATAACTAAAACTGAAATAATAATAAATAAATAAAAAATATACAGACTATACATGTTTTAAAGAAATAGTAAAATGTACAAAAAAGAAAATAAAACCCAAAACAAAATTACTAAAATAAAAATGGAAAATATAAAAATCTAATTTAAAAGATTTATAAAAAAATCTAATAGCATCTCAGTGCTACTGAAATAACAGGTTACTCTGATCGTCTGTTCTACAGAGAAGTTTTTTATAGAGGTGTCAAGCAAGAGTCAGTCTTTCAACATGCTAGTGTTTCACCAAAACGCTATTGTAGAGAGTCTGAAGACGCACCTGTCAGTGAAGAACAGCATGGCTTTCCAGCCTCTTCTAGAGTGAGTTCCTCTTATTACATTACATTCATTTTCAAATTCAAATTCAAATTTATTTTATCCTCCACAGATTCGTTTTGCTGACCCTCAGAATTATGTCAGACTTTGAAGCAGAACTTTCTAAACCAGCAGAGGTAACATTTATGAAATTTTTCAACAGCATTGGCCGTGAAAAGCACATGCACTTATACATCAACTCATGTCATGTTTTGTTTAGGGAGAGGAGAACTCAAATGCGCAGACAGTGTTCGCCGTGTGTCTGCAGGCAGAGCAGGTCCCGGCTGTGGTGCAGGACTACAGGGAGAAACTACTACATCTTCGTAAACTCCGTCATGACCTGGTGCAGCCCTGCCTGCCCAAGGGACCTTTCCATGAGGTAGCTAATGCCTTTTACTCCATATCAAATATTTAACTATTTTTGAAAGCCGTTGTTACAGATGTTTTTTTTTAATAGGTTCCTCTTCGTTATCTTATTGCAATGCTGTTTGTCAATTTCCGACCTCTCTGGGATGGAGTTATTGATCTGTTGGTGTAAGTATTATGCTAATGGCCATGGCTTGTTTTATTTTTAATCTCCTGCTTTTAAATAGTGATATCTTCAGGTTGTGCCTTCAATAATATTTTCTATTTCTCTCTTATTTATGCTTTCGTTTAATATGCTTTCATCTGCTCAGAACCCACGCTAAAGAAATGGACAACAAGTCTTTCTGGAAAGTCTATTATGAGCATCTAGAGATGGTTGCTGGTCTAGCTGGTGAGTTTTCATTGAGTTGTTGACCTGTTAGACCTTCCCTCTAGTCTTAAGTTTAAAGATGTTTGAATCTTTATTCTCAGAGGAAGAGCTCCAGGCAGATGATGATGATGAGGAGGGAGGCGGTGAACAACATCAAGCCGCAAAGCAGCTCCGAGGTCCGGGGACCAGCGTGATCGAAAGCGGGGATGTGGGAGTTTTGTTTCTGGAACAGCTGGATCAGGTGCTGAATCTCACTGAGCGGACGGACTTCACAAGCTTCCGCAGCCAGCTTTGGCGAACAATGGCCCAGTTTCCCGACAGAGCCGAGAGCTCAGTCCATTAATGCTGCGCTTCATCAGGTGTGTATGAGCTTTGTGTCATCAACCTATTTGTCTTTTTAGAAAGTTCTCCACAACAGCTTTTTCTCTGCCTTCACAGTAATGAGTTCTACCCAGCTGATCTGCAGATGGCTCCCACACAGGACCTCATAAAGAAGAGCAGCTCCTCATCAGAGCAGAAAATGGGTGAAGAGGTAGATGCTGACGTGGAAGATGAAGAAAAGAAGATTCCAAACAACCCAAGAGGAAGATCCCTAGAAAAGCGGCAGCCAAGTAAGAGATGATCTTATCGTCTAACATTCATCTTTGTGTTCTAGTTACTTACTTGCTCAGAGTAGATATCCATGTCTAATATACCAGAGCAATGAGCATTCATTTGTTTCTTGTCAGCATATGCGTTTATTTTGTCACAGGCAGCTCATTGCACACTTGAAGGTCTTTTCCAAATTCACCAACCCAAAAGCTTCATATATGGAGGCAAAACTAAGTGAACTGTACACTCAGGTATGATTTCTCATCTCTATGTGAAAGATAATTTTGCTTATTAATACTCAGTGAATGGCCGAGACTAATTCTTTCTCTAAACCCACAGCTTCTGTGCCATAAAGACCAACAAATCCAGAAAATAGCACTGGATTGTTTGATGACATACAAAGACCCAAACATTCCGCCTTACAAGTAAGTCTTCTAACACAAAGCACCAAAATACACTGTCCATTCTCTTCTTGCTTTAGATTTTTTTTCTGTAATAACTCTATTATACAGTAACTAGGTCAGTTTATGAATAGAATGCTTTATATCCAGAGCAGAGACTGATGGTATCTTCCAAAAGACTTCTTTGGTTACCTTACTAACTTTCACTGCTGAGAAACCGGAATGTACCAATTGCCTCAGGAAGTCTTTTAGTCTATTATGATATTCATTTCACATCTCTGGATTACTTTGAGCCAGTTTTGTCATTTGGTGCAGGGAAAAAATACCTAGAGGCAACCCTCACTGACCTAATTTTAAGACTGTTATCAGAGCTTTTCTCCAACCTCAAAGTTCCTGTGGGGATGCTTTAAACAAGTTTTAAACATTTTCTAGTTGTGTAGACATTTTTATTATTTATATTTGAAGGGTTATTAATATGATGACTTAAAGCAGTACTTTTGAAAGCTTTTTTAAACATTGCTGCAGAGGAGGTGTTCCCCAGGGCTTTGTTTTAGGTCCACAGTAATTGTCGATTTGTCATTGTTTACAGAGAGAATCTAGAGAGACTTCTGGATGATAAGCAATTTAAAGATGAAATTGTTCATTTCAACATAAGAGGAAGGAGCCGTGGTACTTCCATCACACAGACCCCAACTTATTCCCATGCTTATGAGGTGTGTGTTTAGATGCGCAATGCATATTAAAGATATCATTGCACCCCTGTTGTTCCTTCTCTGAATATGAATGTTATGTGCCTGCAATTAGTAGTTATTTATGTATTCTTTCAGGATACTATATGGGCTGATGTGCCCTAGGGTTGGTAATAGGTTTCAGAGTAAGGCGAACACAGCTTCACACTCCTCCATAGTGCTGCGCTTCCTGGCAGGCTGTCAGCCAGAGGAGATGGGCATGTTTATAGATCTTCTGCTGGAGCCTGTTTGTCATCATGCTGAAGGTACTAACTTGAATTTAAGCTTATTAAAATTACTACATCCTAACATGCCCCTTAAATGCACCTATTGGCAATTCATTTAGATATTAGAGAGAATATATGAATGTGGACGATTTATCAACTTTAGTTTTATAATGAGGACCATCTTCACAATATTTAGGATATTTATAAATGAACACCTTTTATTGAGACAAGCTAAACCAAGAGATTCTGTTTTATTCATTTTACTTTTTCGAAAAAGAGCAGATAGATAAAAAGCAAACAATATAACAGACGATGCATAATTTGTTGCTTGCAGGAGCGTGTCTGGCTGCAGTAGAATGAGCCGTAGCCGAGACAAACTTATCTGCTGTTCTCCCTGTGGGTCGCCAGCACGGCCTGCTCAACACCATAGAGATGCTCATCAATAAAATGGGCTATCTCATCCACATCTACCTGCCCAAAGTTCTGCAGATCCTGCTGTGTATCACAGCCTCTGTGTCATTTATACTGGATCACAGAGAGCAGGTGAGCCGAATTCAGAGAACTATGCTCATTAATCGTTTAATGCAAACTATTGTACTTATTTAAGTGTAGATAATGAAATATTCCTGGAGTTCCTCTTCAGAGTTAGAATTTAGAGGGCCAGTGTATTTTTTCAAAGCACATTATCTGATTTAAGATCTTTTTTTATTGTGTGGTGGTTGAATCTATTTTTGGGGGTGCTGAAGTCTAAAAGCTCACTGTTCCTCTAGCTCAAGCCTGGTTGCATCAATCCTCTGAAGAACTTACGCCGACTGGGGATTCTGCGCATACAAGACTTCTTTGATGACTTTGAGTCTTATAGCTTCACTGCAGATGAGCTGGATGCTGTGTTTCAAGCTGTGGTGTGGCCTAAGGTGTGTGTGTATGAGAGAAACCTAACTGAATAACTTAAGTAACCTTAATAAGCCATCTAAGACAAGAAAAAGTGTAATTTATAAGAAGTTTTGCACTTTTCAAAAGAGGCTTGGAAGCTTGTGTGAAATTCATTTTTGATCCTCAACGTTTGACAGCAGTTTTGAGATTCCGAGTATTTAAATGAAGACTAGAGTTAGTAACCCAGCTGACCCGGTTGAGTTTTGTTCATTAGGTGCATCTTCTGTCCACTGAAAGCCCGTATGCACCAACGCCCCTTCTGAAAGTCATCCGTGTGTGGAGCCAAAATCCTAGGTGAGTTCATTAACCATAGGTTAGTGGACTTGGTACAGTGGTACCCTGAAGGAATAATTTCTAGTTTTTAATAATAATGTCTTTAGAGCTGCTTTATAGCTTGATAGAATTTGTGGTAACATTTTATTTTAAGACTTCTTTATTACACGTTACATATACTTACTATTATAACAGCAATACATTTTGTTTAATTTCATGCAAGTAACCCTAAACCAAACCCTAATCCTAACCCTAACCATATAGTAAATTCATGTAGTTAATTAATATTACTTAAATGTATAATTACGCTGTAACAAGGACACCTTAAAGTAAAGTGTAACCGAATTTGTTCTGTAATTCATGAACTTTGCAACATTTGCCATTGAACTGAATTGAATCAGCATTGAACTGACTTAACCTGAATAATATGAGTTGCCGTGAAAGTGAAGTCAGTTTATAAATGTTACGCCATTGCTATTTTCGTGTTTATTTTTTTGAAGCTGTTTTGAAGCAGTCTGTATTTTATAAAGTTCTATATAAATAAATGTGACTTGAATAATAAAAGTGTTAAAGCAGTTCATGATCCCATTGTTGTCATATCTTATTGCTGATTTGAAATGTTGTAGCAATGCAGTCTTACTATAATATAAATGTTGTCTTTTCTCTCTGTCAGATATTTCCGTTTGCTTGCTAAGCAGAGCCCGGGCCACCCTGAGTGTGACGTCCTGCTCAATGTCTTTGCTCTGTTATCCTCCAAAAACATGTCTGCTGTCACGACGGCCATGGTGATGGATATAGCCGAGAGCTTGCTGACCACTCCAGACTATGAACCCAAAGAGAATGAATCAGAGCTGATTGTGAACGACTGTGTGCTCCCCGAACCCGAATCAGAGCTGTGACGTTATCAGGTAGCCATCAGGGGTGTTGATGATTATGCTAGAGGACCCATTATTATTTGTGTATTTGACATTTCTGTTTTTTCTTCCTCGGGTAGGTTCTTTGAGTGTCGGGTGCCGTCTGCTCCTTCCTCATATCCCAGCACTGCTGCAGTACCTCAGCAGAGTCATGTGTAACTCTGAACGCCTCAAGAAGAAGAAATTCAGAGCTCAAGTCAGCAAAGAGCTCAACATCCTCTCAAAGTATGTCATATAAATCTGTTTATATGCACAAGCACCTTAAAGGGCACTTCACACTAAGAACTACAACCATAAAGGTCCACATCATAATAATAACAACACAGAAGAACTATAACATTGGAATCTCTTTCAGAATGATATTTTCAAATCAAAATCCACTGACTTTACAGAACTCAAGCATTTAATATACAGTTATCATTACAGTTATCATTCTTGATGTGAATGGGCCTTAATTGGTACTTAAATAGTTGAGAACTAGTGCTGTACGTCATATGCTGTGCAGTAAATTATATAAAAAATGACTGATTTAATGGTTTTCATTCTGTTCCAGGATCAGCAGATTTGTGACTGAAAAAGAACAGAGTTCAACTCTCATCGGTTTGCTTCTGCCTTACCTTCACAAACCCAAAACTGCTCAGGTGCACTCCTCATGTCTGAAAATAATGTACACTACTGCTCAAACGTTTGGAATAATAAATATATATATTTTTTAATTAATATTTTTGAAAGAAGTCTCTTAGGCCACCAAGGCTACATTTATTTGAACAAATACACAGTAAAAACAGTCATATTCTGTGATATTATTACAATTTAAAATAACTGTTTTCTCTTTAAATATATGTAATTATGTGATTTATTTCTCTGATGCAAAGCTGAATTTTCAGCATAATTACTCCAGTCTTCAGTGTCACAAGATCCTTCAGATATCATTCTAATATGCTGATTTGCTGCTCAAAAACTTTTCTCATTAATGTTGAGAACAGTTGTTCTGCTTAATTACCATTCAAAATTTAAGTAAGGTAAAAATAAATAAAGAAGGAAGGAAAATAATATTTATTAACCAAATTAATCTAAAGTGACAGTAAAGTCATTTATAATGTTTCTAAAGATTTACATTTCAAACAAATGCTGTTCTAGTCTAAAAAATAATTTGCCTTCACAGGAATAAGTTACATTTTAAAATATATTCAAATTAAAAAAATATTTTAAATTAATAAGTAATAATATTTTAGAATATTACTGTTTTTACTGTATTTTTAATCAAATAAATGCAATCGTGGCGAGCAAAAAATGAGTTATCCTAAAAATCTTAATTATTCCAAGCTTTTTGCCGCTGGTGTATGTTATTATATTATTGTTTTATATCTGTCAAATAATTTTATTTTATGGCTATTTCCTTGTTTTTTCTTTCAGGAAACAGAGCTGGACATCCTGGGTATGATGAAGAACCTGCTGAGACAGTGTTCAGAGCCCAGCATTTTCCTCAAGCCTCTCAGCAAGCTTTTGTCCATCATCCACAACAGACTTTCACGTCAGGCTCTGTGTGAAGCGTTTCAGGTCAGTCTCTGCATCTCCAGCCACTTTAACACCACTTTAGTCTTTTTCAAAACTCTTCCTGACTGGCTGAATATCTCTCTCTGCAGACTGTGTCAGATATGGACGATGAACTGAAGTACATCACAGACGTTGTAATTCAGGTGAGGGTCCATTGAGGCAATCAGAAACAGATTTATTTTTATTTCTTCCAATCATGTTTGTATTTGACCGGCTCTCATCTCTTCTCCAGCTCAACACCTTTGATAGCCGCCATCTGGACGAGATTCACTTTGACGTGCGTCTCGTGGCTTTCCAGAAGGGCACCAAGCACATTAAAGAGATGACCACTCTGGATATGAGATACCTGACTGCTATCATGCACAACTGTTTCCATTCCTTAGAGGTGACTGTTCTTGTTGATGTTACTGTTAACCTCTAAATTATTATTTAATTATTGTGTCTTTTTGTTTCTTGATCTGCATTAAGTTTTGAATGCTTTCGGTGTGGTTTTGAGACAGATCGGTGACATGTCTCTGGCAGACAGCGCCACCATGTGTTTGTCAGCTGTAATAACGCAGCTCTCTGAAGTCGGATGCCCAGAGGCAGAATACAAGGAGATTGTGCAGTACACTATACTGGATGCAATATGAAAGGGCATGTTGCCTTGCCAACTAGATGTTTTTTAATGTTTTATTTTAGTTAAAATGTATATTATTTCAAGGACTACATGAAAATGAAAAAAACATTGCCTTGCCAAATAGACAGTTAAAAAAAAATAAAAAATTATATATATATATATATATAACTATATTCATGTATGGCATAAATCCCACTTTATTGTTAAATAAAAAAAAATCCTTGCTCCATTCTGGCATGATTTAGTGAATTCCTGTTGGATAAATTAAGGTCCCATTCTCCATTTTTTTTCCTGAATATCCTGTTTGACTTGGAAATGCTTTACATTATACAAATCATTCTATACTTGGTGTTTATAATACTGTAAGGTAATTATTATGTGTTTTTTGTTCACAGGCTCTCTTGCACGAGCACTGCGGCTTGTTTTTTGTTCCTTTATCTTTGGCCATGTTAAATGATGATTCAGCAACCTGTAAGAAAATGGCGGCTCTGGCCGTCAAGTCTCTGCTGAATCAGCTGGGTTTGCAGCATCAAAATTCCATGTTTAACCTGGTCAGCACCTGGCTTACAAGCGAGAAGGTGAGTAGGAAAACTAAAAGCTGAAATGTCTGCTGAAATGTGTTTTTTGGTCTTAACTGTTTGTGTGTTTGGGCTTTTGTAGACGGCTCTGAGGCGACTCGGAGCTCAGGTTTGTGGGCTGTTTGTAGAAGTTGAAAGGGAAAAATTCAACCGCAGACTAGACACCCTGATACCTCTTATTGAGAAGGAGATCCATGCTTCCAACTTTGAGGACGTGAGTGTAGAGTTTCATAGTATGTGGATTTATTTTACATACAATAAACTTGAGTCTCTTTGCATTGATAATGGCTATGATATGATTGATCAGATTGAGGAAGAGGAGGATGAGAAGGCCGCAGATAGACTGTTGTTCTGTTACCTCGCGCTCGTCGTCAAACTCATCAAAGATTGCAGATTTTTGGAGCTCCACAAACCCGCCGACCTTCTCAACAGCATCTGGAATATGAACACATACAGCTAAATCAAGTCAGTGTTAATAAACATGCACTTATGAACCTGAGATGCATTATGTTCTCTCTCTCTCTAGGTCATATTGATTCCCATCTGCGTTACCCTTATTGCTGGGTCTGGCTGACGGCCTCTCAGATCTTTGGTTTGCTGTTTGCTGCTCGTAAACCATCGTTAATGTTTTGTAATGCTCGTAAATGTTTTGTTTCTAAAAGGTTAGATGAGAGAGCTGGTCCTGTCCTTCTGTTACCAACTGCAGTCCCAGTTCTTGGATATTTCTGCTGGAGAGCAGGTAGGAAATAATGAAAATTGGAAAAAATTGGGTTTGTTGTTTTGTTTCACTGATAACAGAAACAACAGAAAATGTTAGTGATTTCATTTTAAAGTTTTATTTTTATTTTCTTATTTTCATTTGTTTTCTAATAATATATTATTTACTTTAAATTATTTCAATTATTTATTCAGAAATTAAGTTTGTTTTATTTTCTAGACTTTTTTTTTTTTTTTTTTACATTTTTGTTACCAAAAACTGTACATGAAAAGAATAAGTGATGATAATTATTAAAAAAAATGTTCGGGGTAAAAAATGTATACAAACAAAAAAAGTTTTTATTAAGCAAAAAAACAAAACAAAAAAAAAAACATGATTTTTTTTACCTTTGTAACCTGTATTGATTAAACCTTAAACCATTTTTTTTTTTTTTTTTTTACATTTTTGTTACCAAAAAACGTCTAAATGCCTGATTTTAAATGAAGAAATGAAAAATTTATAAATGTATAATATTCAGTTTTCATTGTATTTTTCTTGCAAAGTTAATATTATGTTAGATCTTTTGAACAAAAACATGAGATTTGTTCCTCTGTGTCGTGTTGCTTGATCAGGTGGTGAAGAACTTGCTTTATGTGGCCAAGGTGATCTACCTCATCTCACCAGAGTCTGATACTGCGAATCCAGCTGAAGAACAGGAGGGTGACAAGCCGCAGTGCAGAAAGAAGCTGCTCAGAGACGAGCTTCACGCAGAAGTCAAAGCCATGCAGGTAAGAAGCACTGAGATGTTTTTCTACATGCTGCTCAAATCAAAACTGAAGTGTGCAATCTGTTTCTCTTCTAGTGTTCAAAGACAACTATAAATAAACCAATTGTTAATTTCCAGGTTACAGATCTTTTAACAGGGGGTAAAAATTAAATAGTAATTATATTCATAATTTCTTAAACCATGCATTCTATTTTTTGTCCCTTGACAGGCTGTTGTAAATCCTGACATTGCTGCCAGAAAGAAGGTAAAGAAGCAGTTAAAGAAAAACGAGGCCAAAAAGCGGAAAATCGCATTCGTGCGTACAGGACATAAAGCAAAGAAACATAAAGGCACTTCGCTGAAAGACTTGGCTATAATCAGCTGATCCACTTCCTGGCATTTTATGGGTTTTTTTTTTTTGCTAACTAATACATTGCCATATTTCTACATGACAGTTGAGAGGGTCTGTCCGTCGACTGATAGTCTGTATCAATATATGGATTTTCTGAAACTTGTGCAATGTTTTTGAATAAAAAAAAAAAGTGCAAAAACAGCCCAGCCATTGTTTGATGTTATGCATGATGCAATATGTGTTGACTGCATATTTATTTCACAGCCATAACGCAGGAGTGCGCGCCCCTGTACACGTGCAAATATAAATATGCCATTACAAATCCAAAGCATACAAACGACCGTCAGTTAGTCTTAAATATCTACCCACATAATATCAAACTGAGCTGCGATGATTATTCTGAATCAGACAATTTAAAAAGCAAACACCTCAGAAATTACAAATGTAGTGGATACGGTTTACCAAAAACAAGCATCAGTAGAGACGAGAAGCAAAAAGGGGGAGTTCACTCGTGGAGAGTCTGTTCAATGCTGCTCAATGTTTCTGTACTAAATGGGAAAAGAGGACGGTCTTCACACAATAGGAAGAACACAGTCATTGGTCCAAAGGACACCCAATAAGAAGTCTCTGAAGTTCCTATATACAAGATGTTTCTGCGCTTTTGCGTTTACTGCCGGCTCTTCAGTGACTCAACCAACCTGAAATGTGGAAGAACAGGAGGGATTAGTAAACTCAATGCAAAGAATTTGTATTTAAATTCTCAACAACTAAAACTCTTACCATTCCATTGCCTCATCCAGGCCTGTGCCTTTAGTCGCAGATGTCTTGAAGATCTGCCACTTTCTATCTTTGAGTGCAGGTAAACCAAGAGCGTTAGCCACTTCGGTAGGCGTCATGGCCTGTTCCATGTCCTGCTTGTTTGCAAACACCACCAGGATGGCTTTCTTCAGCTCCTCTTCCTGAAAAACAAGGCAGATGACTTCACTCTTTAAAATACAGGTGCTTTTTTGGCATCTTTGGTTTCACGAAAAGCCTTTAACATCCATTCCACAAAGGTACTTGAAACGCAGTATAACAATAGAAAGTTACGTAACAGAAACCACATCTGACAAACCTCCAACATGGCCACCAGCTCAGATTTGGAGATGCCCATTCGGTCACGGTCACTACTGTCCACAACATAAATCACTGCGTCTGTGTTGGAGTAATAACACCGCCAATATGGCCTGTGGAGGACAGAGATCAGATCTTTAGCTTGATTTCTTTCTTTCTTAACCAATATAATACAAAGCAAAAGCAATTAAACATCTTGCCTGATACTCGTCTGTCCACCAAGGTCCCACACTTGAAACTTTAAGTTCTTGTAGGTCACAGTTTCCACATTAAAACCAATTGCTGTGTTTGAAAAATAGCAAATGAGTTCACACTACATGTGATGCATAAATTTGCGTACATAAACCATCATAAACACGTACTAGGAATTGTGGTGACCACTTCTCCCACTTGAAGTCTGTACAATATGGTGGTTTTTCCAGCTCCATCCAAACCTAAAATGAGGATTCTCATCTCTCTGGTGCCAAACAGGCCCGAGAAGAGGCTGGAAAAGAACCCCCCTGTAAAAACAATAGAATTATATGAAATTATTGATCAGATCAGGAAAGTAAATGCCATTTTAGATCAATATCGCTCAGAATCAGCATGTCGCATATAAGAATTACACCCAAACATATTCGAATAAAACACTATAATCGTCAAGAAAACACTCAAAAATGTTGTAAAATTGAGCTTTTCAATAACATGAGTTATTCTGTTATCTGCTATGCTAACAAACAAACTAGCGTCAACCAGGCGAACCGATGCGTGATGAACAAACTTCCCTTTGTAAACACACAGAAAAGCGTTCGTGTTAATTACTTTTAAAAATGAACTATCCATTATTTCCAACAAAACACATTTGACTTCACGCAGACCTACCCATTCTGGATGAAATACTTTAGTAGCGCTGTCTTTCGGATGGCAGATCCGTGGAAACACTTCCGTGCTCGAGCTACTGAATGACGTGTCACACATACACGTGAACGAGTCGTTTTACTGTCGATCCACCGCGCGCACATTCGACACGCATCTAATCGAATCAGCCGCTGTCTGTTTAAAAATATCTTGAAATTACTTTTATTATTTGTGCGTTAGCAAATAAGGAATTTCACGTTCATGTAAAATAAATACTTTTCATAAAAATAAATTATATAAATATTTATCATTTATTGTTATATCTTTACACACACACACAAATAATATTATAAAATAATACATAGGCTAAAAAGAAAAAATGTTCACATACTTGTTTCTCCAAAAAAAAAAAAAAAAAAAAACACACACTACAGCCAGTTATTCTACTATGAAATGTGTGTTCCCTGTCAGAATGTCTATTTTTGATTTGGTCTGTGTGATTCCGAATATTTCGACATCCTGGGTTGCCAGTTTTTGGAAAATCTGATGTAAAATTAAAACCAACCATATTAAAAAGAAAATATCATGTCATCTTAATATTTAATAATAATACCAGAAATACTTAAATTATTTATTGGTATTAATTTTGATCAATGTAGTTAAATGTGACATCACGGACAACAATGAAAAAAATAAAATGTTGTAATATGATATAAATGACTCTTTAATGAATGAATCATTGAAATTAGTCTAAAAAGGGTTTTACTTTAATGATAATTATAATAAAGAGCCGTAACGATCATAGACATTGAGGAGGAATGTGAAATTCTTGCACTTCTCTGATGAGAAAAAGGTTTAAAAGTTGCATTTTTAGGCTGCTCAGCCTAAGCGTTCTGACAGTGCTTGTCACTGTTAAAATGATTGAGATGGACAATCAAATCAAGTGGCTTCACAAAAGCAGAGTGCAAATTCCAGTGCGTAGCATCAGTTTTAATGTCAAAAGAAGATGAAGTAGTGACACATTTAATATGTGACAACATTCATTTATAACATATATCAAGAAAAAAAAAAATCTAAAACAACAGAAATGTATGGTTGGTCTCTTGAAGCAACACACACACAGGATGCTACAAAGAATCCTTAGATCCTTCAGCATGATTGTTGGACGCAGTACTTGTACTTCCATCGTCGATCTCTGAAAGAAGTAAAACAAGCATGACATTATGAGCAACAGAGCACATGGTTTGACTTGAAATAACATAAGGAGTAATGAAACTAATTACACCCACTCTTGAATGTCTTGATGGTAGCTTTCAGCGCCCACCAGAACGCCGTGAGGAGGCACAGTCCAGTAGATGTCCTCAAAAAAAGTAGTTCACATATGAAGTCCACTGACAGTCTCCAGAAAACTACTTTCACAGCATTAAAACTGCCACCTGTGTGAAAACATGGTATTGACATCAGATTAGATCAGGGGTTGCCAAACTTGGTCCTGGAGGGCCGGTGTCCTGCAGAGTTTAGCTCCAACTTGCCTCAACACACCTGCCTGGAACTTTCAACCATACCTAGCAAGACCTTGATTAGCTGCTTCAGGTGTGTTTGATTAGGGTTGAGGCTAAACTCTGCAGGACACCGACCCTCCAGGACCGAGTCTGGTGACCCCTGATTCACACAAACTGAGAAAGTCAAAAAGTGTTAGGTTGTGCCCGGCGCTCCCCTACAACAGAAAGATTGGATCATACAAGACATGGAGGAATTGATGACTAAGATAATGACTAAATGGTGTTAGAATTCTTCAAAAAATAGTACAAAAGGTATGAGGAGTAAACCACTCCTCAGGTGCTGCCTGAAGGACACCTGATACCATAATGAAGGGTGCTTAACAGCATCTACAATGTTGCTGGTGAGAGTTTGAGTTTAGAGCTCATAGTTTAGCTGATTTTGTTTTATTTTTTGCATTGTAACCGATAAAATAAGAGATATTATTGTTACGATTGCCTCATGTGAGACTTTACTTATAACTACAGACTGAGCCTCAAACAAGAACAACCACAAGGGTGTCTTCTACCTCATTCCTGAAGTACTTTAACCTGCCGGCTGGTGAGTACTTAATGGTTTGGGCTAGATTTGACTGTCCTTTCCGTAGCTGAATAATCATAGGGGTTAAAGGTGTAAGATAAAACAACACACCGAGTCTCTGGCGGCACTTTTATTTATACTGTTTTAGCACATTGCTAGCGACTCCCTGTTGAGTTGGATGACACCTCGTCCCTTTTGAAAAAAAAAAAAAGAGTCTTGTACCTCTGGTGATGACAGCATTTATGATTTCAATCTAGAAAATTACCTTTAAACCAAATGGAGTGACCAGTATTGTTGCTTTACTAACCAGAATTTCTTCTTGGACACCTTGTGCCCTACTTCCCATTTCTTTGGGTGAGTCAAGCTCTCACTTCTGTCAATGAACCTCCTTTTTTCCTTCATTATGATGTACGGTAGGGCTGGACTGGTATCTATTAAAGCAGATTCAGAATGTTAGTTTCACAGAGAATAAAGAACTGCTCTGAGACCAGTAAGTAATTGAAATGAATCAAGATAATATTCTAATTAAAGCAGTCTCTGAGATGGAAGTCTTTGTGTGGATCGTCAGTCAAGAGAACTTTTTGGGCTGTTGCCTTGGATTGTCAGCCAGTGGTGGCACTCAAAGGCCTGGTGTTGTCTATGGCCTCTTTTGTTTCTCTGCCTCTCCTCAGTCTGGCTTTTGATCGATCCTGACATGTTTTTGCATTGCAGGATGTTCTTAGTCTTTAGGAAAAGTCTCAACTGAAAGTTTCACCTTTTCTTGTATTGAATCATTGCCTGCATGTTGACCCCTCAGATGTGTCAACTTCCTCTTTCATGAGCGGAGCTGAAGGCCCATCAGCCACTTCCTCTTCTCTGTTTCTCTCTCACTTGTTGAGAAGATTACTTAGGCGCCTTGACAAATGGGAGTGAATGGACTTGTTCCAGAAGCTGCCTGGTCACATCTAAAACTTGAACACTCAGAGAAGCGCATGAATCAAATTGATACTTTTTAAATTCTGACCACAATTGTGTCTGAGCAATCAGATCTTTATTTAAATTCCTTTTTTTTTTTTTTTTTTTTTACAGTCTATGGTTTAAGGTCGTTGGACTCGATATGCAGTGGTGTCATTCACAATAATCACCA
>JAFVLL020023617.1:0-48453 GCA_021397915.2 Tor tambroides
GTCATACAATCTGAATCTTTAGGAGGGCTGGAGAAAGACCTCCTCTCCATATGTCTGCTTATTTTGCATCTGAAAGCTACCTTTGGCGAGAGCAGAGGGAGAGAGGGGGAAGGAAAGTAGTGCGCTGAAGCTCAGGAACAGGGCTTTCTTTCCTTCAGCTTTGAGAGCACTCAGATCAACACTGGGGAAACTAGGGCTTTGCTCTCAAAAAAACAAAACAAAAGCGCCACAAGAGAAATATATTTCAGAACAGTGTGTTGGTTGGTCGAAACAAACGACAACTGTGGTAGGTTTGCTTTGAAATGTTTCGTTTCTTTCACATGACTGTTAAAAAACGACACCTAAAGTGGTAACATCAAAGTTACTGGTTTTATTCAAGTCAAAAATATTATTTAATATCACTGAATTAACACTGAAGACATTATACAAACAAAACTACATTTTTAAATCAAGTAGAAATAGTTTTTTATGGTATCAACTGCAGGTCACCACTTTTTTTTTTTTTTTTTTTTTTTACAGTGTATAATATTTCCTTTGTATAAATCATTCACATAAAATTAAGAGAAAAAAAAGCAAAAGACAAAAAAGTGATTAAGTGATTAAATGAATTAATTATAATAATACATATTTTTAAATAATCTATACATTTTTAATTTATTTATGCATTATGTATTTGTGTCCTTTGAAAGCAGAAATTACTATACATTTACAATAATTTGTTGATGTATTTATAAAAGTAATAATTCCAATTTTATAATTATAATGATATATTTCATAAAATAATATATTTTATTTATTTATTGTTATTTTTTAAAATCAGAATTTACTTCTATGTTGCAGAAAGTGATTAAATTAATTAATTACAATAATACATATAATATATTAAAATAATGCATTTTATTCATTTATTATATTACATATGTATTTGTCTCAGAAATTACTGTACATTTACACTGATTTGTTGATGTATTTATAAAGGTAATAATATAATAATATTACAACTATATAATATATAATTATATATTTCATGAATTTATTTATGTAATTTATTTAGTTCCCTTTGAAAGCAGAATTTACTTCTGTAATAATATAATAATATATTTGATAAAATAATGTATTTAATTCATTTATTATTTATGCATACGTAACTATTTGGTTCTTTTAAAAGCAAAATTAACTTCTAGTTTGCAGAAAGTGATTAAATACAACGTCAGTGTTATTCTCAGCAATAAATATGCCAAACTACATTTAATAGCCAAAAATACCTTAAATGGCAACAGAGAGGCTGCTAGCACTACAGCATTTAAGCAACCCAGAGAAAATTGCATTTCTAATGCTACATTTCACAGCACAGTTGTTATATTCCTTTGCAATGGAATGATAATGGATACTCAGTCAATACAGCTTCACTGGAAACAGGTGCAATATTCCTTCCCATGCAGACCTCTTTATGATTTAGTTTTTTAGCATGGCCTTGTGCTTTTATATACCATCACTTCAGTATGCTTTCACAGAATGACTTAATACCTGCAAAATATTTTCTGTGTGTTAAGACTTAGTGAATTAAGTCTGCACTTCAAAGCACTAGTTTGAAGCGGATGAATTGCTATATGAGTTGATATATAGGAATGACAAAATTCCACAGAAATAGAAAGAGGGATATGAAGGCTTTGATTAAATGAAAGCACTGTCTCCACAACATGAAGGCCATGAACTTGTGACTGTGAGGACATCTGCAACCCTTTTATAATATCAAGGTTCATGCGATGAGTGCCAGCTCTCTGCAAGAATGTGGCGCAGACAAAATGAAGAAGTCCCCAAGGACCGTCTTGGGTTTGGACTATGCATGATGCAAACCCCATCCACCATGCTCAGATATTTGTGGACATCTGCCCATGCTCATCAACATGCATGGCTTTAGTCCTCGGGTATCTGACCTGCTTCAGCAACAATGGTGAGACAGTCTGATCTATAGCACTCCACTGCATATGCTTGTATTTGCTTGTGAAAAGAAGCTTTTTAAACTTGCTATTAACGCTTAACAGCATCAAA
Organism: Tor tambroides; assembly: GCA_021397915.2. NCBI lineage: Eukaryota > Metazoa > Chordata > Actinopteri > Cypriniformes > Cyprinidae > Tor > Tor tambroides. The sequence goes on from JAFVLL020023617.1 coordinate 2,053, forward strand.
ACAGCAAGGATACCTTTCAGAGATCCTTTCCTGGATTTGCACATAGAAGCTTTATTTGTCACATAACATTTAGTGTATAAGGGACACACATTTCTTTCACACATCACGTGTTTCATTGCTGGCTTATTAAGGTATTGTTACAATGATTTGTTGATGTATATATTAAAGTAATAATTACAGTTATATATTATACTTTTTATTTATTAATTTAAGTTTCATTAATGCCAGTCTTTTAAGTTTTGTTCTTAGCATACTACAATGAAGCCAAACTTTAGTATTTCTTCATTTAATAAGGACATGGCAAAATGAAGAACATGAAAATCCAGAATTGTGTTGCTTGGCACAAATTTCTCTCAGACTTATTGGTAAATATACATTTCTTTCATTGTCTTTGGATTCAGCATCACTAAAACAGCAAGTAAAAACCAGACACTAAACTGCTTGTTCCTTTAGAAGAGTTTCAAAGGTCCTACAATGGTCGCACATTGCGTAAGTTTGGAATGGCAGTGACCTCTTGTGGTAATGTCTTGCCTTGCATTCTCTTGAGACAAAGATTTACAATTGATTGAGTAGCCTAAAAATCGTAACTAAGTGGGAACAACAAAATTACCATTAACTTATGGAATTCAGTTACCACATGCTAAGAACGATTATCACTGCTGTGAGACATAACAAATATGTTAAAAAAAACCCAATACGTACATAAAATTAACATAGCAATAACAGTATCTAGTTTTGAACACATTAAACCTTCTTTTTGTGTTTTTGGCCTTTTACACTTCAATACGCTCAACCTTTGTCACTGTATCTTACAATTAAAGCAGGCTACTTTACAAATATGTCTTCTTTTTTTTTTTTTTTTTTTACATAATTTGTTGAACCGATTTTAAAATATCTAGTACAAATATAGGTTATGTATTTATTTATTAATTGTTTTTAATTAAAAAACATGGTTTGCAGGCACATCCCCCCCCCCCCCCGTAATGTGTTATTAATTAAAATGTATAAAATGATGAAATGTAGCATGAAATAAAATATATGGAATGATGGATTGAAATATTCATTAAAGCGGTGACACGCAGGAAGTAACATCCTTTGTGCCGTTGACACAGCATGACAGAAGGGCATTTAAATAAACTTATTTTTAATCATGTTTATTGCTAGAAAATTGCAAAATCACATAATTCAGGGTTTTTAAAATGTATTTTCCACAATTTGAATAGCTAAAATAAATATTTAAAAAACCAAAACAACTCAAATAAATAGTTGTTTTATAAAATAAATATCTCAAGTAGTGCTGTCAAACGATTAATCGCGATTAATCGCATCCAAAATAAAAGTTTTTGTTTACAAAGTATAAGTGTGTGCACTGTGTATATTTATTATGTATATATAAAGATACACACATACAGCAAATATTTAAAAAATATTTACATGTATTTACATGTATATATTTACATTCATATAATTTATATTATATATACATATATTTAATATAAAAACATAACATATTTTTCTTAAATATACACATGCATGTGTGTGTATTTATATATACACAATACATTTACACAGCACACATACATATATTATGTAAACAAAAACTTTTATTTTGGATGCGATTAATCGCAATTAATCGTTTGACAGCACTAAGAAATCTTTGACTCAAGGTTGAACATTTGTCTTCTAGGAAACTGTATGACTTTTAATTTGAAAAGTCACCCGGAAACACTCTTGTCGCTGGTTTCGTGCTTTTGAATGTCGGTGTCTGAACACGCAGAAATCAATACTCGCGGTCTTTTGGAATTTAAAATCAAGATATCTGGAAGATAAAAAAAAAAAAAACTCTTAAGAGATGTTTTATCACGTAAGTTCGTAATTGTTTCGGTTTTACGTGTAAAATGTACATCAGCGTAAAGTATTCCATGTATTTTCGGGTCATGTATGTATTGATGCTGTTTTGTCTTGGCTACCTGCACACTCACTGGATTTTGAGAATGTTGTTTGATTGTAATACAGCAAGCTAATCAAATCTGGTCATTTTAGATTGGATATTACGTTGATATTTGTCTTATTTTATTAATAAAATACGAATCAATGTAATTGTTAATGCAAATAGATCCTAGATGCGTACATTAGTTCATTTTCGATTACCTTCATGTGGCTTGTTGTCATGATAGTTATGAATGTATCTCAATATCTTTTGTATTTATTGTTGTTTTCTCAATATCCATTACAAAAGATCTCTTTGGAGCATGAGATTCTCCTGCATCCACGATACTTTGGACCGAACCTTTTGAACACAGTCAAACAGAAGCTGTTCACCGAGGTGGAGGGAACATGTACGGGAAAGTAAGTCTAACAGAAAGTTAGAGACTTTTTTCAGTGAATATTCTGAAATATGAATCTCTAATGTCTCTCTTGTGTTTGACAGGTATGGATTTGTTATTGCAGTAACCACAATCGATAATATTGGTGCAGGTGTTATCCAGCCTGGCAGAGGTTTTGTGCTGTATCCCGTCAAATACAAAGCCATTGTGTTCCGTCCCTTCAAGGGAGAAGTTGTGGATGCTGTCGTCACCCAGGTTAACAAAGTGCGGATCCATTTTATCTTCTGTTGGTACTCTTATTTTCATTCTTAGTTCATGGAGCGTGACTTAATGTGGAGGCAGATCACAACATTTAAGAGCTCTTGTATAAAGAACGTACTTGCACAGTGATAATTTATAAGGCCCCTGCAGCTGAGTTTCAGACCACAATACAATATTTTTCTCTCTTTCTTTTCCCAGGTTGGACTCTTTACCGAAATTGGCCCCATGTCTTGTTTCATTTCTCGTCATGTAGGTTTTCATTGGAAATATGATATGTATGTATAATGGTGTTAATAGCCATTGACACTTGTAATTGTCTTTTTTATTATGTGTTTCTGTTATATCTAGTCTATTCCCTCTGAGATGGAGTTTGACCCAAACTCAAATCCTCCATGCTATAAGACAGTCGATGAGGTAGGATCCAGTAAATCACTTTTAGGGACTGTTTTATTGAGGAGAATTCTTCAAATTCTCATATGGACAAATATAGATGCTTCAGTTTGTTTTCTTCAACAGGACATTGTGATCCAACAAGATGATGAAATTCGACTGAAGATTGTGGGAACTCGAGTGGATAAGAATGATATTGTAAGTGCTTTTGTCACTTTTGTTGAATATGCCAAATAATATTTAGAAAAATTCTATTTGGATATAATTCTTAAGGTTCTTAATTATTCAATTACTTTTTTTGTTTCTTGTTTATTAGTTTGCCATTGGATCTCTCATGGATGACTACCTGGGTATGTATTTCTTGTAATGAAAACATCTGTCACAGCTGTGCTTAGTTAGCTGTGCCATACCTTTGATATTTATAATTTATAATAACTCTTGTTCCTGTAATTATTGAAATAACTCATTTTCATTTCAGTGTTGCTTCATTCTTTCTCTAATTTATGTTGTGCTATCCAGCTTTTGTCTAAGAGTTTTATTCTCATTCCTCTAGGTCTTGTGAGCTGATTCTTCTGCCAGGAATATGGGAAAATTGAAACTTGATGCTGTGGTGATGCTAAATAATTTATGTATATACTGTAATTATTTCTCCATTAATTTGAAGTTATGTTTTTTTTTTCTCTCTTTTTTTTATCCCCATGGTAGTATCCATAGTTCTCCCATGGCAACAGTTCAATTGTGCAACAAAATCAAGTTAAATGGGAACAAAATGTAGCTCGGCAGTGGCTCTACATGATGGAAAGACTTTGAACTGTTTAATTTAAAGTGAGGCAGCAGAGAAAATGGTAAATATCATCAGTAGGGCTCTTCAGATATTGAAAGATCCCGTCAGCAAAACCAGTTCACAAGCATGTTGTGGAAGGTCAAAGGTATCATTCATCATTGCTTTTAGAGTTATTATATAAGATCGTTTTTAAAAATATTTTTTTAAATGCCAGCCACCCTGTACTTGAATATATTTCTCTTTTGTAATACAGCGCTCACAAAATTTTGAACATGCCTCGGTCTGGTTTTCTTGTTTCAGTTATTGCTGATTTTTGCCATTGTTTTGGTATTGGTACCCTGCTCTAAAAACAATATTAGGAAAATGTTTGTAATTGAAACTTCCTTTCATGCCAGTCACAGCAGCTTGCTGCCTACTGCAACATTTAAAGGAATAGTTCACCCCAAAATTAACATTTGCAGGAAAATTGCGCACCATCAGGCCTTTCAAGATATGGATGAATTTGTTTCTTCATGGGAACAGATTTGGCATTACACTTGCTCACCAATGGATCCAAACATGGATAGAAACATGTTAATCGTCAAAATAGCCTAACAAGTAAATCATAGGCTGCTTTGAAAGTGAACATAAATTGTGGTCTTCTGGGAAGGCATTTATAAATATCAAAACAACTGCATTTATGTCCCTTAAAGGAATTTTACACGGATTTTTAACATGGTAAAATGTGTTCCGGTGATATTGCTACACTCTTATTGATACGAAAGAGTAGTTAAATCAGCCAAATATGCTTAATAAATGATTATCTCACCTTAATGTTGTTCAAAACATGTATTGCTTTATTTAGTGGAACATAAAAGCAGATGCTGGACAGAACGGTAGGGACTGTCTGTTATTAGGTGCATTTCACTTTTATAAAAATAACTTCACATTTTAATTCCGTACTTTCTAGAATACAGGATTGTTACTTTTTTCAATTAAAAAAAGCAAAAAATAAGCATTGAAAACGAAACTTAAGATGACAATATTCTATTCATTCCAAAACGAGAAGTCTGTCTGCATATTAAAAACAATCACCACAATGTTTCCTAATAATAAAAACACGTGTTTATTATTATTAAACAAATTACAAAATGAGTGCAATTCTATACATCTCACAACAGGTGTTACCAAAAAGAGGAACAAGAATAAAAAATAAAAATTGCGCAATCAAAAAAAAAAAAAAAGAAGTGCACGACGTGTCTTCTTTTTGTAGCTTCTTATGTCATTCAAAAGAGATCCATATAGTTTAATTTCGTTTATAAAATGTTTAAAAGATGGTTAAGTTTTAGTTTATCTTCTCACATGAAACTGATACTTCCCAAATAAAATAAACAACCGTGTAAAGAAGAAAAAGCACATCCAGCTCTCACTTTCACGCCCTTATTACGTATTATTTCTGCGACAGGACTGGCCTATACGTCAGCACCGCGCGGCACGTTCCTCCTTTCTCTCGTCCTGAAGATGGCGGCAGGGGTGAGTAAGATGGGAGAAAACCCTTAGACGCCTTATTACAGTACATCTCCGTCCACAATCACCCCATAATCACGCCGATCCTTATATCTTTATGCGTTGTTGTCATGCCATATTATTTTATAGCCTCTTTTAAAGCCGGCGTGATGATTATTTTCGCTGTAAATGTTCCCCACACCCCTTTATAAGGTGGTTAGAGTGATGACGGACAGAAGCATAGCGCTGCTCTCCTTTGTGCCACGTTCCCCATGCTTTCCGTGCACGCCTTTCATTCTCCGCTTCAAACATTTTCTAGATAGCATTTTCTAGTAGTTTCACATTAAATTCATGAAAGCGAGGCGCATGTATTAGCAGTGTTAGCTGGTAGAAAAACGTATTGAGTTGAGAAGTCTTTTGTCTTGACAGCCATACAATGCATTTAACTATTGACATTCTATTCTGAAATCTGGTGTTGGTGTCACACTTTCAGTGTTTTTAAAATCTTAATCAGAGGTTTCAAATCTTAACACCACCAGATGGTTTACAAATAAATGTGGTGTAACACTATTCAGTTTATTAGTTCTGCCAGTGTTAGGTCTGTATTTGTATATGCAAACACTGGTTATAGTCTGTGAAGTAGTTTATTGCAGGGAATTGACTGTCAGCTGTGTCCGCTGCAGGGAAAGTGCTATGTAATGCTCTCTGAGTGGTCGTAATGAAGGGACTGCTTCTGTTGGCACTGAGTTTCTGTTACAGATGACTGAGTCTGAACGAGCAGCATCAGTTTCAGCAATGTGATCTCAAACCTTGTGTTTCTGCAGACTCTCTACACATACCCAGAGAACTGGAGGGCCTTTAAGGCTCAGATCGCTGCCCAGTACAGTGGGGCTCGTCTGAAGATTGCGAGCGCCTCCCCTGCCTTCACCTTTGGGCAGACGAACCGATCCCCTGCTTTCCTCAGCAACTTTCCCTTGGGCAAGGTTGGTATTCTCCTGCCTTTTTTAATGCATGTGGTGTTGATGTAGAATGAATTTATTAATGTAGTTCCTGTCCATTTAGGTTCCTGCTTACCAGGGTGATGATGGATTCTGTCTGTTTGAGAGCAATGCCATTGCTCACTACTGTAAGTAAGCTTTATAGGGCCTATTTATGCTTAGCCGCTTCATGCGTTTCCTTTGATTGGATAGCGATTTGTTAAAAGGGCTCCATTTACACTTGGCCACAAATGTTTATACGCAGAGCAAATATAAATCTTGAATACTTTTGGTACATGCAAATTCATGCATCGATGTGTTGCATTTCATTCATCATCTGATTTCAAAATCAAAGGCTGCAATAGGTGAGATGGCGTGCATTCAGTTTTAATGAAGATGACTGTGTTGAGCTGAACCTTGAGTTTTCCTAAATGGATTCTGAATTCCATGAATTTTATCCTACGTCAATAGTGAGGAGTAAATTAGTAAATCTAATTTACAAAATTAGATTAGAATTTAGATGAATATTTGCTGATCGTTGCCTACATGCATGTTTTGCAGAAACTGTCCAATGCCTGCCACACACACATGTATTCAGAGAGTGCATAATGTAATAAGAAATTTGTATATGAACCATAAAGACATTTGTGGTCCATAGACATTTTACAGGTGGAGTTGATGCACTTATACACATTTAATATGACCTCCAGTTTATAAAGTGGGATGCATTAGGAACTTTTTTTTTTTTTGTGCATTCGGATGTTTTAATTTTGTGAACTGTCATATGTTCAAACTTTAGGATGATTATTTGCAAGTATTTATAAAGGAGGTCTCAGGTCTTTTTCTCAATCAGAGGAAATGCCTAAAGTAGCCAAGCTCATATATGATCTATTGTGATGCTTTAAAAGTGTTTAGTGTTTTATTGCACGCCATTAATGCTGTTGTTTCCTCCTGACAGTGAGCAATGATGCCCTTCGTGGCAGCACTCCCCAGGCCAGTGCCCAGGTGCTGCAGTGGGTCAGTTTTGCTGACTCTGAGATCATCCCTCCAGCTAGTGCCTGGGTGTTCCCCACCTTGGGTATCATGCAGTTCAACAAACAGGTTAGCTTTGAATACATTTGCGTAATGGTTTTATCTGTCAGGAATTGAATGGGCTTTTTTTTTTTTTTTTTTTTTGTAAGACTGCACTCTGTCTTGTTTGTAGGCCACAGAACAGGCTAAGGAAGAGGTCAAACGCGTCCTTGCCATCCTCAATCAGCACTTAAACACTCGCACTTTCCTGGTTGGGGAGAGAGTCAGTCTGGCTGACATCACTGTTGTCTGCTCTCTGCTCTGGCTCTACAAACAGGTGAGATAGATTCAATAGATTCTGTAGATTCTGAAAATTAAAATTCACTAATATCAGATGAACCAAGATGAGATCAGATAAATATGGGCCTATTTTGTGCATCCACATCCCTAAATTAAAACAATCAGATTACAGATCAGATGTACAGATTCCACAAAAGTGAGTACAATCTCCCTCTACATTTCAGCAACCATTTTAGTATCTTCTCAAGGGACAATACTATAGAAATGAAACTTGGATACATTTTAGATTAGTCAATGTGCAACTTGTATAGCAGTAAAGATTTACTGTCCTCTGAAAATAACTCAACATACAGCAATTACTGTCAAAAAAGCTGGCAACAAAAGTGAGTACACCCTAAGTGATAACAGCTATACGTCGTTTAACCATACAAAGCCACATGTCCTACTCATCATGTTCATGTTTTTGTCTGCTTGACAGAACCATACAAATTTGTGTATCTTGTATTAGAGCAGTTAAAATTTGGTGATTTGAGTACAATTCTCTCATACTGACTACTGGATGTTCAACATGGCACTTCATGGCAAAGAACTCTCTGAGGATTTGAGAATTAGAATTGTTGCTCTACACAAAGATGGCCTAGGCTAGAAGAAGATCAGTAACACCCTGAAACTGAGTTACAGTACAGGGGCCAGTGTCAGAGGTTTTCCAAGACGGGTTCCACTCGGAACAGGCCTCGTAAGGGTCAATCAAAGAAGTTGAGTCCTTGTGCTGTGTGTCAGGAGCAAAAGCTGGCTTCAAAAAACAGATGTATGAGTGCTGCCAGCATTGCTTTAGAGGTTGCAGAAGTGGAAGGTCAGCTTGTCAGTGCTCAGACCATCGCCGCACACTGCAACAAGTCGGTTTGCATGGCCGTCGTCCCAGAATGAATTCCCTTCTGAAGCTGGCTCACAAAAAAGCCTGCAAACAGTTTGCTGAAGACAACCTGTCCGAGAGCATGAATTACTAGAACCTTGTCCTGTGGTCTGATGAGAATAAGATAAACTTGTTAGGCTCAGATGGTGTCCAGCATGTGTGGTGATGTCCTGGTGAGGAGTACCAAGAAAACTGTGTCTTGTAATACAGTCAAGCATGTTGGTGGTATCATCACGATCTGGGGCTGCATGAGTGCTGCTGGTACTGGGGAGCTGTGGTTCATTGAGGGAAACATGGATTCCAATATGTCCTGTGACATTCCGAAGCAGAAGTTGATGCCCTCCCTTCAGAAACTGTGCCGAACGGCAGTTTTCCGACATGATAATGACCCCAAGCATACCACCAAGATGACAAATGCCTTGCTGATGAAGCTGAAGGTGAAGGTGATGGAGTGGCCAAGTATGTCTCCAGACCTGAACCCTATTGAGCACCTGTGGGGCATACTCAAGTGGAAGGTGGAGAAGCACCATGTGTCTAACATCCAGCAGCTCCATAATGTCATTGTGGAGGAGTGGAAGAGGATGCCAGCAACAACCTTTGTAGCTCTGGTGAATTCCATGCCCAGGAGGATTAAGGCAGTGCAGATATCAGTGGTGCTCCTACAAAATATTGACATTTTGGACACAATTTTGACATGTTCACTTAGGGTGTACTCATTTTTGTTGCCAGTTATTTGGACAATAATGGTTATATGTTGAATTATTTTTAGAGGACAGTAAATTTGTACTTCTATACAAGCTGCAAATTAACTACTCTAATATATATCCCAGTTTCATTTGTGCAGTATTGTCCCTTGAGAAGATATACTAAAATTGTTGCTGAAATGTAAGGGGTGTACTCACTTTTGTGAGATACTGTACGTCTGATCTGTAATCTGATTGTTTTAATTTAGGGATGTGGATGCACAAAATAGGCCCATATTTATCTGATCTCATCTTGGTTCATCTGATATTAGTGAATTTTAATTTTCAGAATCTTTTGAATATTTAAAACTAATTTCTACCTATTTAAGATCACTAAAGAGGTAAGACAAAGATTTAATTTTAAATGATGCTGTCTTGTTGTTAATATTATTATAAAGGTTATTTTTAAGGCTATAGTATATGTATATATTTTTATAATTTTGTTTGCTTATTGGTCTGTTTTGTTGAAGCTCATCTGTTCCTCACCCACTGGTAGGGCTGCTCAAAAAAATCATAATCACGATTATTTAACATGATTATCAGTGGGTCATATGACCAAAACTTTGAGTGATTAATTTAAAGATAGCAATATATATCAAATATACATTTTCTGTAAATAAGGTTGCCATGACATCTACATTTTAGATACCAGTGATATTTCAGAATTCCCAATGCCACAGTGTAATACTAGGGTAACTTATGTAAGTGTGTGTAAAAACAAAAAAACAAAAAAACAAAATCCTCAAATTATTGAAAAATAAGCAGTCAGTAATACAATAAAAACAAAAAAGCAAAGGTCAAAAACAATAGAAAAAAGATACAAATGAAACAGTGCTTTAATTTTTTATGCAAGTCTAAAGTATTTAGCTAACAGCCTACAGAAATTGAGTAATCAAATGTAAAATAAAACAGTATAGTCTTTACTGTAAGAATGAAATTTGCTTTGTTTCTTATTAAAGCTACAATAGTCCTTGACGCTTTAAGAGCCGCACGGATCCAATATACTGTTACACACGTATTTTCGTTCTCAGCTGTTTATGTTCACTTAAGACATAACTGACGAGGGTTTACATGAATAAGCGGCACGTTTTGACACATTTTTGCGTGTATTTGACCGATTAGGCACGCAGTTTAAGCTAAAGGTTTACTTTACATGTCCGTGTTCTGCTCTGTGTCGGAGCGCATGCACAGAACAGCGCAAGTTATCTTTTGCACTCTTAAAAGCACAAACAAATCTAATAAACATTAAGTCAAGCACGTTACATGATCTTACTGATTTGCACGTTAAGTTTAGGCTTTTATGGAGGAGTGAAACTGCACCGCTGGAAAGGGGAGGAATGAATGGGACAGTCGTTTTATCTCGATTATTGGATTTTCATAATCGTTGGAAGCTGAAATTGAAACTGTTTCGATTAATTGAACAGCCCTACCCATTGGGTTGTGGAATCATTTTAATGACTAATATCCAGTAAATATAGTTGATAAAGCTCCAAGGTATTAAATGGATCATACCTACATTAGATAACTTATATTAGTGATTGAGTAACCAGTTGCATAAATAAAAGGATAGTTCATCCAAAGATGAAAATTAAGTCTTCATTTCTTGTGGTGTTCTAATGCTGCTGCTTTTTTGGACCACAAAAAGAGTTTTTTTTTTTTTTTTTTTTTTTTAATTCATTTTTAATTTTGGTAAACTCTTCCTTTTATATTTTCGTTCAAGTGTTTACTTGGTCCTCAGTTCGGTGTGTAATCTATACACGTTTCATGTTTGCTGATGTTATATTTCACCTTCTAGGTTCTTGAGCCTGCTTTCCGTCAGCCCTACCCCAATGTCACTCGCTGGTTTTTGACCTGTGTCAACCAACCTCAGTTTAAGACTGTTTTGGGCGAGGTCAAGCTGTGTGAGAAAATGGCTCAGTTTGATGGTACGTTTCTCAAACCTTCTTGCTGTGTAGTTTTGTGCACTTCAGCTTAAAGTGCAAAACTTTTTCAATTTCAGGGTTATCAGCACAATGTCAAGTACAACCAAAGCTGTTTCCTAAATTCATGGTTTATAGGTCGTCCTACCATTATGGTGGCAGATACTGTAAATCACTATAGAATATTCTTTAGGCTTGGTAAAATATTGACAAACCCTATAAAATTATGTAACGATGTACTTTGTAAAAGCCACTTGGAATACATTTACAATTTTATTTTGCTACATATAAAGCCATTTTCCCATTTACGGAAAAAAAAAAAACAATTGTAAAATACAGGCTTTTTTTGTATAGGCTTTATATAGATTATTAGTGTATATATAATACAATAGACATGACACATCCCTGTTACCTTAGCGGTTTTTCCTTGAGGGCTTTTTCTCACATTTTAACAAAGATAATGCAGTGATATTGAAGCCAGTAGAACCTCAAGCAGGATTAACCTGAAGCTCTACACACCTCAGCTTCCTCCAAAATAACTAAGTGCACAAAACTGGCACAGTATCTTGGTGTTACTTTGGAGGAAGTTGAAGTGTGCATAGAAATGTGGTTAAGTGGGTTTTTTGTATTAGTCCTCAAAGAAAATGTAAACTTGCATAATGAAGCTCAAGTAATGCGCCTCATGTCTTATAGAAGCATAAATAATAGCACAGCGCTTCTTGGGGTTTTAATACCTTTTCAGTATTGAGTGAGAGTATAAGTATGCTTTTATTTAAAATCGCCATTTCTCTAGCTAAGAAGTTTGCTGAGATGCAGCCGAAGAAGGAGGCTCCTGCCAAGAAGGAGAAGGGTGGCAAGGAAGGAGGCAAGCAGCAGCAGCAACAACAGCAGCAGGAAAAAAAAGAGAAGAAAAAGGAGGAAAAGAAAGCCGCCCCTGCTGAGGACGAGATGGATGAATGCGAGGCTGCCTTGGCTTCTGAGCCGAAAGCCAAGGACCCATTTGCTCACCTTCCAAAAAGGTACGTGATACACCTTCACTTTAGAAGTAGCTACTTTTTGAGAGTTTGTTTGCACTCTAATCAGTCTGCCTTTGTCATCTTGTCACCAGTTCTTTTGTCATGGATGAGTTCAAGAGAAAATACTCCAACGAAGACACCCTGACCGTGGCCTTGCCTTACTTCTGGGATCACTTTGATCGCGAGGGCTTCTCAATCTGGTATGCCGAGTACCGCTTCCCCGAAGAGCTGACCATGTCCTTCATGAGCTGTAATCTTATCACCGGTACGGTCGGGTCACATTGACTTTTCGATGTCATTTTGTTTGATATATCCCTCTAAACAAAGTGCCAGGAATGTTACTACTTGTTCTAAGTTTATTCTTTCCAATTCAGCGTGTACAACTTGCGCAAGAGTGTAGCACTTCATAGTTTTCCCACAGTATGTACAAGTACACTCTTGCTCTTTTCCTCAGGAATGTTCCAACGACTCGACAAACTGCGTAAAAATGCATTCGCCAGTGTCATCCTCTTTGGCGCGAACAATGACAGCTGCATCTCTGGTATCTGGGTCTTCAGAGGCCAGGACCTTGCATTTACTGTGAGTGATTTACGTGTATCCATAGCCCTGTTTTTTTGGTCTTTAAGTATGTATATAGATAGGCTCAGGAACAAAACACCTTATATAAAATGGATATGTAAAATGAGGGATTGGAACAATTACAGATAGCAGATTGTGTAGTGTTTCCCAATCTAAGTGCCCTCAAAGCACCACCAGTGGGACTTGTGTACCCCTTCATCAACAACAAACCAAAAATGTTGTCATTAGTTTATTGTAGTGACCATTATTGTAATTTGATTTTAAACTAACATTTGATACTGTGGGTGAAAACCAAAACTTTCTCTCCATTTGAGACACCTGAGATTTTGTTTCACAATTTTTTGACAGATCTGGAGGTGATTTGTAAAAAGAGAAGTGTAAAAGAGATTCAATGTTAACGTCAAAGAAATTTGTGATTTATATTATTTAAAGCTGTCATTATTGTTTTATAGTTTTAGCAATGCAAAATCAGTCTTTCCCCAGTCATGTACAACACAACTAATGCACTTAATTTGGTTTGCAGTGTTTTTAAAACTAGTGCGTCACATTGACTGGATCAGGTTTTAAAACTGCTAGCCAGATTAGAAGCTTTTAGTCCAAGGCGCATGGCGAAAGCTTAATTTCAGTGTCTTGCGTCACGTTTGGACAAAGCACCGAGTGAAAAGAACATTAGATGCTTTGAGTTTTGTCCAAATGTGACCAATAACCAAACAATTTTTCCATCTCAACACAGCTGTATTGATCGAACTGAAAGCAGCAACAAATGCAGCAGGCTTTCAGGAGTAAACAGCCTGAATGTCCAAAGTCTTTCACATAATCTAGTTTTGGTAAATTAAAACCAGCACATCACAGAAGCATATGTTCTCTCATGTGGCACACATTTCCTGTATCTTTTGTTGATGCTGATTCCAATCAAATTCTATGGTAGAAGTTTGCCAAAGTAGGGAGATGACAAACTGAGCATGTTGCTTGACGTGTTGTCATCCTCAGACCATGAACATTCATGTAAAATAAAAGAAAATGCACCCTACTCTACATTTCGCTATAGACTAAATTTTTTTTTTTTTTTTTTAATAAAGGACATGTATTACTGTTGTATGATAAACATTGGGCCTGTCTGGTTTGCTAGACAGCACCGTTGATGTCCAATGTGAAATATGGATACTGAAGCAAAACTAGTTAATTCGCTGTTCTAAACAAAAATGTGAAAACATTACATCAGTGTTTTACGTGCGCCACGGGATAACCAGACTAATTGACTGCTTTTGATTTGTCTATTCATTAGCAAATGTGCTTCATTCAGTATTGTGCAGTTACATCAAATGTTAGTATTATAAAAAAGGAAGGAGGGTTTTTGGAAACTGGTGAACTGTGTATATTTTGATATGGTTCGTTGGCTTGTTTTGATTAAGTTGACTGTGCAAATCAGTTTGGTTTGCAGTTATCAACATGCAACTGCAAACAAAATTTAATGTGACATTTCAAGCATTACTTTACTGGCATTGTTTCAAAGACAAATGTTGAGCAATTTTTATTTATTTTTTCCCTCGGTGAAAATGATTTAATGTCTTTTTCTTTCCTCCCTCATCTCTCCTCAGCTGAGTGAGGATTGGCAGATCGACTATGAGTCATACACTTGGCGCAAGCTGGATGTGGACAGTGAGGAGTGCAAGACCATGGTGAAGGAGTACTTTGCATGGGAGGGTGAATTCAAACATGTAGGCAAACCTTTCAACCAGGGCAAGGTTTTCAAGTGAGAACATCTTGCGCCCAGTGTTTATCATCAATCAATGGACATGAAAATTGTTTGCGAATCCCATGTACAAGGCTTTGAGCTGTGGTGAAAGGAAGACTTGAGTTGAGAAAAATAAAACTTTTTTTTTTTTTTTCCCACAACCCCACTTGTGTTCATTTATTTGTGAAGAGTGTTTATAAGAGACAGTTCTATTGGGAGTTTTACTCACAAGTCTTGTTTGTCTCAAATGCTTAATCATGTTACACTTCAATAGCAGTTATAAAATGTTTTATAAATTGTTAACGGTACACTTTTGCAAGCTTTGAACAAGGTTGAAAGTATAAAATTTGCTTTTCATTTGGTAGTGCTGGTTTTAATGTTCCCAGAAAGTCTTTTTCCACAGTGCATGATGCTCTCCTGGGATCTGCGATTGAGAAAGCTTATAAATTATGATGCTCTCCTTGAATCTGGAAATCATTGAAACTCTGGAAACAAAATGGCGTCTCAGCCATTTAATTAAGGGAATGTTTGCATATTTTGACTTTTGCTTTTGGAAAAAAAGATAAAACTAAAATCCACCAGAGGGCGCATCAGATCATGTATCACATGAGTATGTTTTAATGCCCCAATATGGACCTAACAAATCCTGTTGAAGATTGAGAATTAATTTCAGCCTTAGATAGGCACTTTTTTTTTTTTTTTTTTTTTTTTTTTTTTGGGCAGAGTTTTAACTCATTATGCACCGTGAAGGCTTCATGCAAAATTCTTTAGTTACAGTCATAGCTCAATGTATTTCATTTATTTTTTTAATTCATAGTAAGTGTCCAGCCCTTTCTTAATTTTAGTTCCATGAAGTGCATCCTGGTCTGTTGCAATATTAAGATCATGGTGCTGATTATCCGACATGACATAAATCCTGTGGAAGATTGAGGATAATTTATTTCAACTTTAGATGGGCAATTCATTCATTCTTAAACTTTTTTTTTTTTTTTTTTGGGGAAGATGTTTTATGGCAAAGTTTTAACTCATCACCCTGTAGTTTTCATGCAAAATACTTTGCACATTAAATTCCATTTCAAACTTATGTGAATATTATAAAAAATAAAGCTACGGTCATAGCTCAATGTATTTTATTATTATTAATTTTTTTATAAATTAATGATAAATGTCCAGTCATTTCTTAATTGTAATTCCATGAAATGCCTCCTGCTCTGTTGCAATATTGTCAAGGTCATGGATCCGATTGCAAGGAATACATAAATATAGAATATTTATATGTAATAAGTATATGCATAAATGTACCGCAAATTCCTTTAGATGAAAGTATCTGCTTAAGTTCTTCATCAATACATAAATCTTAAAGTCTTCAGGACGTAAAAGTCTGACTCTTTACCATGGCTATTTATTTGCAAGCATCTATCGCCATAGGCTAGACTTTAAGTTGCGAAATCGCTGTAACTAAGGAAAATTATTGTGAGCATAAGCTGTTCAAACATGTCTATCTGTTCTTACACACCACTGGTGTTGCGGTTTTTCATTTTTTTTTGTGACAGGATGAGAATTTACTCATTTGCTAATGTCCCAGCACACACTTCTGTTGGCATAGGAGTATGCTGGGTTGTCATGTTGGTTGACACACCTGAGGTAAGACTGTGTAAACTTAAGGGGGAAAAAAAAAAAAGAGCTGCACCTCACCCATGGGCGTAACTGGTAACTTATCCTTTTATTTTGTTTCCAACGCTTCAGTCATTTCATGTGCTTGAATCTGGTTACTAATCCTCTGTGTTTCATATTTGAAAAAGGAAAGGAATACAACCTTGATCCCTGTGGGAGAGGTAAATAACATGGCCTAAAATTTGCTGTAAGTACATTAAACACACATGGGGAGCAACTTAATCATAACTAAGGGTGATTGATTGCTGTTAAGTAAATAATTCAGCAAGTAGGTCCACTTTAACCGAGTACAAAAGATGTGATTGCTTTAGTGCTACAGAGTTCCACTGATAAAATTCCTCCTGAGTGGTTGAGTTGTTCAATGGTGAGCACTCGCAGGGTGTGGCCTCGGCTCAAGCACAGCTGAATGCGCTGCCCTCACTTAACCTTATACCACTGAGTGTGTTAGCAGGATGTTGTCACACACTGATTGCTGATTCACTTGCATACCTTTGAAGAGTACAGACATTGATTTCACCCACATGTTCTCAGATAAAAGCAGTTCTGTGCGCTCTCTCTGGACATTGTGTATCACATGATGGATGCCTGATTTTACAACTCCCTGGACTGCATACGTTTATTTTTGTTTTAAGGTGCATGTATAGTTTCCATTGCCCATTCATTTTCTGGACATTTGTGTTAACCCTTTAACACAATGCAATGAATTTAAAATACATGTACAACACCTGTAAAAAAATCAATGTGGTAACACTTTATAGTTCCACTTGTTAACACGAGTTAATGACATTAGTTAACATGAACTAATAATGAAAAATACTTTTAAATAATTTATTAATCTTAATGTTAATTTCAAAATACATTACAAAATACATCATCAGTACAAAATACAAAATCAAAAAACTTTTTTTTTTCTTTTACAGACCAACCTGAAGGAAACATGCTTGTTTTAAGTAATATTTGAATGTTGGATATGATGTTTATCAATGTAATGTTTATCAATATTTTAATTTGAAACTATTTGTGCTGCCAGGACTCCCTGGAAGATGAGATTTTATATCGCAGTGGGACTATCTTGCTAAGTTAAAGAATGTTAAAATAAAATAAAAATGAACCTGAGCTAACATGAACAGTTCTGTTTTTAATAACTAATGTTAACAAAGTTTAATAAATACAAATTTGTTCTTTTTTTTGATGTTAAAGCATTAACTGATGGGACTTTTTTTTTTTTTTTTTTTTCTGTTTTCTGTTTTTAAATATATTTTAAAATGTGATTTATTCCTGATGCAAAGCTAAAATTTCAGCGTCATTACTCCAGTCTTCAGAGTCACATGGTCATTCAGAAATCAAACTAATATGCTGATTTTCTGCTCAAGAAACATTTCAACATTTAAAACAACTGTGCTGCTAAATATGTTTACGGAAAATATGAAACCTTTATTTGTTCAGGATTCTTTGTCAAATAGAAAGTTCAAAAAAACAGCACTGATTTGAAAAAGAAATCTTTTGTAACATTAGAAATGTTTTTAATGTCTCTTTTGATCAGTTAATGTGTCCTTGCTGAATAGAAGTATTAATCTAAAAAGGATATTCTTTTGCAATATGATCACCAAAGAAGCTCAATGCAGTCCTTTAATTTGTAATCCTTTAATTCTGGCTTTTCAATACATTACGAGTCAAGTGAGTGAAAATATGATCCGTGTTAGGAAACGCACAGGAACGTGAGAGTGTGGAACTGGAATGTTTGCCAGAAAACCTCCTCTTCCTTTGTATTGGTTGAGAGACTTGGGAGTTAGAAGGGTCAAACCAAACCAGATTCAAGAACAATACGTGCTGTAATGCCAACACCAACACTCCACTAGTGCTGCCAGCTCCCCCTGAAGTTCCCCAGTGCTTCTTTGCTCTCTTGCTGCTACTCCCACCCCGGCTCTTCCCTTAGCTCCCATCTCACGACTCCTTCTGGATTGATTTTATTAGGCTACACCAAGTACATGTGACAGAATGTTACAGAAACCAAGAGGCACCCAAGGTCTGTATTGTACATCGAGTTGAGAAGAAAAAAGCCTGGTATGCTTCTGTTTCACACATCTGGAAAGAGTGAAGGCTAGCAGCGGTTAGGAAAGCAGACCGAGAAACATTCAGCCAGTATTTGGAGGGTTTTCGAACATGCATCGCAATGGTAACTCGAGAGCATTGTCACAAACGTGTTACGTTGTATACAAAAGTAGTGCCATGGCAACAATGAGTCAGTAACAAAATCTCAATTTAAGATGAGGTACATAAGAACAGAAACCAGGCTGTGAAAGTGTATCATTGAAAGTGGTTTGTGCTACATTGTGCTGATACGGGAATTTTCCCCTGGAGTCAGTCACCATGCTCTTCTGCCAGGAAAAAATAACCATGCAACCAGGCTCACCAGAACTCGTTTTCATTAGCTACACTCTTGCACTTTGATTTCATGCAAAATTGCATTGGAATCTAACAAAATGTATACGAGAAGGTGAAATTCTGCTTTTAATTTGGATACATCATGACGTTTCTCAGTGTAGACAGGTATGTATCTGAGTTTTAATTGTGGCCTGCATATTTTTTTTAACCTCTGCAGACGTGCAAGAAGGAATTTTTGGCATTCCAGTGCAGGGGTTAAAGGTCAGAGTGCCAAAGGGAGGAATGTGAATGCTGCTGTCAATGACTGGGAACCACCACAAAGGTTCATCAGTACAGCATCGGATGATTTGAACTTCTAACATCCCTTTCAAAAGTTTTAAAGTCAACCAACGCCTCTCGACGTGTTGGTTGAGAAAGTAACTGGATGATTTTCACGCAAGGCATTGCAGAAATTAGAAGGGAGAGCAAAAACAGACAGCCCCTGCATTTTTGGACATGAGACCCCATATATAACTCTGCAGGCTCAGATTACCATTGGGGGAGGTGGAGCATAGACATTGGTTTCATCCAGAGCTCCACTACAATGCTCAGAAATGTCACGCAAAAGACTATTCTTTCATCGTTTGTGTTTGATGCGGAAGGCTGAAGCTGCAACTGTGTTATTTTCCTGGTGGATTTGGCAGTGTTTATTTCAGGACAAATGTGTAAATCACAGCAAAGTATTTTTTTCATATATGCCTGCTGTATTTAAGTACTCAGTTACTGTACTGACAATTTAATGCAATTGTTTTCTAAAGTATTATATAAGGATTACACAATAAATCCACTTTGTAGGCCGTGGCATAATCCAGACACGTCGTGGAGTGAAGTCACAGCAAAATATTTCATAGTAATTTTTTTTAATGCTTAAACTAAATAAACATTAGTGTCCAAAAGCCTGAGACCAAAAATAATGGAAATGTTTCTTTTTTGTGTTACAGATTATTTTATGAAAGTATCTTGTTATTCAATGGAAGTAAGGACATGTTTGTGTTCATCTGCTTTTCCCATTTGCTCTTTTTACATTGCTTATCACTCTATCCCCTGGTTTCACAGACAAGGCTTAAGCCTAGTCCCAGACTAAAGTGTAAGTCTGAGCTGTTTCAGCTGAAAGAAACATGCACTGACTGATCCTAAAATATATCAGTGCCTGTTTTGTCTCAAGATACACACCAGTAATGTTTTTTTCTAAGGCATGTTAATAAAAGTTACTTAAATATCCTGATGGCTTAGTTTAAGCCCTGTCTGTGAAACCGGGCCTATATCGACTAATCAGATACAACAATAATTTCTCAAATATTTATTACAATACAGGTACATCTCAATAAATTAGAATGTCGTGGAGAAGTTAATTTATTTCAGTAATTCAACTCAAATTGTGAAACTTGTGTATTAAATAAATTCAATGCACACAGACTGAAGTAGTTTAAGTCTTTGGTTCTTTTAATTGTGATGATTTAGGCTCACATTTAACAAAAACCCACCAATTCACTATCTCAACAAATTAGAATACTTCATAAGACCAATAAAAAAACATTTTTAGTGAATTGTTGGCCTTCTGGAAAGTATGTTCATTTACTGTATATGTACTCAATACTTGGTAGGGGCTCCTTTTGCTTTAATTACTGCCTCAATTTGGCGTGGCATGGAGGTGATCAGTTTGTGGCACTGCTGAGGTGGTATGGAAGCCCAGGTTGCTTTGATAGCGGCCTTCAGGTCATCTGCATTGTTGGGTCTGGTGTCTCTCATCTTCCTCTTGACAATACCCCATAGATTCTCTATGGGGTTCAGGTCAGGCGAGTTTGCTGGCCAATCAAGCACAGTAACACCATGGTCATTGAACCAGCTTTTGGTACCTTTGGCAGTGTGGGCAGGTGCCAAGTCCTGCTGGAAAATTAAATCAGCATCTCCATAAAGCTTGTCAGCAGAAGGAAGCATGAAGTGCTCTAAAACTTCCTGGTAGATGGCTGCGTTGACTGTGGACTTCAGAAAACACAGTGGATCAACACCAGCAGATGACATGGCAGCCCAAATCATCACTGACTGTGGAAACTTCACACTGGACTTCAAGCAACATGGATTCTGTGCCTCTCCACTCTTCCTCCAGACTCTGGGACCTTGATTTCCAAATGAAATGCAAAATTTACTTTCATCTGAAAAGAGGACTTTGGACCACTGAGTAACAGTCCAGGTAAGACGCTTCTGACGTTGTCTCTGGTTCAGAAGTGGCTTGGTAGCCCTTTTCCTGAAGACGTCTGAGTGTGGTGACTCTTGATGCACTGACTCCAGCTTCAGTCCACTCCTTGTGAAGCTCTCACAAGTGTTTGAATCAGCTTTGCTTGACAGTATTCTCAAGCTTGCAGTCATCCCTGTTGCTTGTGCACCTTTTCCTACCCAAATTCTTCCTTCCAGTCAACTTTGCATTTAATATGCTTTGATACAGCACTCTGTAAACAGCCACACATTTCAGTAATGACCCTCTGTGACTTCCCCTCTTTGTGGAGGGCGTCAATGTTCGTCTTCTGGATCATTGCCAAGTCAGCAGTCTTCTCCATTATTGTGGTTTCAAAGAACAAGAGATACCTGGAATTTATACTGTAGGGATAGTCATTAATTGAAACTCAAATGTAAATATTCTAATATTTTGAGATACTGATTTTTGACATCCATGAGCTGTAAGCTCTAATCATCAAAATTAAAACAAAAAAACTTTTGAAATGTTTTACTTTACATGCAATGAATCTAAAATATATGAAAGTTTCACTTTTTGAAATAACTTTCAAGAAAAAATGAACTTTTTCACGACATTCTAATTTATTGAGATGCACCTGTATATACTGATAAATTTAACATTCACTTCCATGTTATGAGACTGGATGCTTTCAACTGATTTCCTATTGAACTGTCACCAGCTGAAATGCAGTGGCCAGACTATTTAAAATATAGTGTATTGAGCTACAAACACAATCATAATGCACAATGTTTCCATCTAACATATATTTGAGGTGTAGCTCATCATATTAATGGAATGTGTCACTAGTTAGCAGTAAACCAGTTACCTCACCTGAATATGTTCGTAGATTTGTGGTGGATGTTTTGACGTGGAAAGCTGGAAATATGGATATTTTATTGTAAAAATACTTTTCTTCGCTTATTTCAGTTAATGTAATAAAACTAGTGAGCTTTAGCCTGTAGTAGTACTGACAGTGTAAACATGGCTGAAGGTGAAAAACGCGGAGGAACAGACAAAGATTCAATTGAGTGAGTCATTTACGCTGGAACCACTCCGATTAATTCAAATTTAAACTCGATTTGCTAGCAAAAAACAGATCAAAAGAGCTTTTCATTTTCGAATTTCGACATCGCTTGTAATGATTTTAAAAAGCACGTATGATGGGTGAAAATGAGCTTTTCAAAACTCCCAATCAGTTAAACCACTGCATTGCAAAATGATTTACTGTTTTGATGCACTCAAACCAGGGTTCGCAAATCTTTTGATTCAGATCGGAACTTCGGAACGCGTATCGCGAATCTTTTGATTCAGTTTGGAACTTTGGAGCAGGTTCGTGAATTTTTTGATTCAGATCGGCACTTCAGAGCACATATCGCGAGTCCATTAAGGTAGTGCCTTTACAAAAACAAAAAGAAGAAAGAAAGAAAAAAAGAAAGAAAGAAAGTATACACAGATTCAAATCCCTTAAGAAAATTAACCATAGTTTTATTATAGTAAAAGTGCAGTAACCATATTTTTTGGCTGAATTATTATTCTGTGAAGAATATGCTAACATAAAAATGCTCTCTTTATGAATTTTGAGTATGTTAGCTATAAATAAACACTTTAGATGACATGAAATTGGGGTCAAAAGTCTATCATAAATGCAAAAATTTTGGGGTGGCTATATTCATTTTACATCATGACATTTTTTTTTGTTAATTATTAAATTATCTATTCACTTATTCAAAACCCTAAAATTTATTTTATTGAAAATTATTTTCAAGAGTGATTTCAGAAGGGTGAATCATAAAAAATGTATTTTATTTCATATAAAGTTATTTGATAAAGCCTAACATGTTTTTACATGTTTCACAAAAACATAATATTTGAATTTGTTCAAATGTTTACATCCCCTTGGTTCTCAGTATTGTGTGTTGCCATGCAATGACTGTTGTTTTGTGATAGTCCTGAGGTTTCCTGGTATGTTCTGCATGTGGAGATTTTTTTCCCTCCTTTTCATGGCTTTGTGATGTTGAGATACAGCATTGCCTCTCAGAGGGACTCGAAAGGCTGCAAACTATCACTGATGCTCAAAGACACAACAGGATTTTAAAAACAAATGGTGATGTGTGTTAAGTTATTATTTTGTCTTGTGGAATATGCTTAAAATATCTGATATGCAGATTCTTCTGTGCTTTGCTAAATCAAAGTAGAATTAAAAAAATGCTAAGCATCTTACAAATGATGTAAGGGGTGTGTAAAATTATGGGCAACCAGTATAATTTCATAAAATAAGAAATAATAAAATCATATAGCTGCCTATAGGTGTTAATTTATTATATTGATGCCTATATAGATGTTAAATGCTTATATCTTTTCAGTAGAATCTGAGCCCTCTTTACTGCCGGTGCCGTTGTCTGCGACACATTCTCATTTGCAGGCACTCTGCATATCAGGCATTTCATAGGTGAAATAACACTGACCTCAGACGAATCTGTGGTTCTCACACTCACAGCTTTGATGTGTGTACCATTCGCCTACAATATGCTGTGTAAATTTTGTGATTGACTAAGTTAAACATGTTTGAGTTTATCTGGTTTAAAGCAGCAATAACCATAAAACCACAGGAACTCTTGTGTGCCATCAGGAATTTATATTACGTTATGGTAAACATCTATTGTAAGGTAAAGTAACCTCCCTTACAAAACAAAAATATATGGGAATATACTGGAAAAAATTAATACAACATATGAATGCATTTTCATATATGGGAAACTAGTGCTTGTGCTTTTCAATATGCCTAAGAAAAAAGTGTTTTCTGAAAACAAATATTAAACGTTTTGGATTTTTGGATGACTTGTTTAAGTCATGGTAACATGGTGAGTGGAAAATGACATTTGACATTTTAACTTAACTTAGTGTGTGCTTTATTTAATAAATATAAATACAAATACATTAATATAAATCACAATAAATTTTTGCCTCATAATTGAGTATATATATATATATATATATATATATATATATATATATATATATATAGCACATATATGTTCCTATGCAAATGTGAATATAAACAGTACTTATATGTTCAAATATATTTATATGCACACAGTATTTATATTTTATATTTTATCACATATAGATATATTAAATGCATTACAATATATAAGTAAATATATTGCCGCATATTTTTAAATATATGAAAAGTGGCAATTCCTTATGTATTATTCAATATATTGTAATATATTAACATAATATATCATCCAGTGTATTTATAATATATATTAAATCATTTAATATATTGATCATTAATATAAAAGAAAATATATTTTCTGTGCTTAAGGGCTAAGGTTGTTCCTTATGTTAAAAATATATGAATTAATAATGCAGCATGTTTGTATTTTACTTATGTGTAAAAATATACATTCTTTAGCACAATAGTTATTTTGTAATTTTGTACAAAGCAGTCATACTCCTTAGATAGTAAAATAATTCAGTAACGGTTGATTGTATTTGCCTATTTCTGTTCATTTTTCCTAATGTAGTAATATGATACATGTTTACTGTAAATGACTGTAAATTGTATATTAATAATTGTAAAAAAAAATGTAACGTGTAACTATTAAATGTGTATTA
This sequence comes from Tor tambroides, assembly GCA_021397915.2. NCBI lineage: Eukaryota > Metazoa > Chordata > Actinopteri > Cypriniformes > Cyprinidae > Tor > Tor tambroides. The sequence continues at coordinate 26,445 of JAFVLL020023617.1, forward strand.
GTAAATCTTACTATACACTCAGAAAAAAAGGTACAAGTAATGGGGGTGGTACCCTATAAAGTGCAAAAGGTAAAAACACATCTTTCTACCTTATTTCCCTTTAAATGTTAACTTGTGCATGAGGTTAGAATCTCGCCCGTGGAAGACCGCGCTGTCGAAACACTTCACAACTATGAGAGGAATGTAATGATCATAGGTTGCCTATTGCGTCTAAAAACAAGACAAAATGGTACGGTGAAGTTAACATAAACACTGCTGCCATGGGGCCGAAATAATGTGGCTCATTTGTGCCTGTCAATAATTTTAGCGCTCGTTATATTAAACGAACAAAAGCATATGTCGCTGTGGGAGAGAAATGCATGTTGTTAAAAGTTTAGAATCTTATACAGCTTACTGTGGATCTCATAACGAAATGAAACTAGATCAATAGATCTATCTGGAGCAGCTCTGAAGCACTTTTGCAATACTTTAATCTGTGTATTTTTGGCCGTGTGGCTAGAGGTGAGAATGTGTGAAGCGAAGCAAGCTACACAAACCAGTGTTAAAGCATTAGCAGAAATAAAAACTTTTTGGTCTGTGCTTACATCACATTATGACACTGCTGACTGTACAGCAACACAACATCTTACTACTTTTCAAACATTTTGACATGCCATATTTATACACACACAGGGGATCGCCATGGAAACATCACTGCAATAACCTTCCCCCTTGCTTATTATGTTGCCATGGCAGCCATCCCAGAATAGTCCTTTTCAGTTTGTCCCTCCCTTGTGTTTATGACTCACAACCTGCAGGGGAAACCACAATTCAGTCTGTATCTCATGATGTTCCTCCCCTACATATGTGCTAGAACATTAGTACTGGATCTCAAAGAGGGGAACTCCATGAAAACACAAAAAAATGTGACTATGGAGATCGCAGTGATCAAAACCATTCGAAAGGGGGATGGGGCAAGATTTTTTGCTTAAGAGAGTTTCTAGTGTTGCATGAAAGCACATACAAATTAGTAACTAAAACAAAAAATGACATAAATATTGTGGCAAAACCTTATGTAGTACTCATGCAAAAACACTCCCATCCTCCATACTAACAGATGTGCCAACTGTAATAATAATAATTGCTGTCTTCAGAAATAACCTACATACACAGGTAGCCCACGCCCTTGCTGTGCAACAAGCCCTCCCACAAAGAACAGGATGGACCTATTGAAAACTCAAAACCTTGTCTTTGTTTTGTGGTGTGCTCTAGATACAATAACCAATAAGTCTGTTATGCCTCAGCAGTGTTAAAAAACACCTGGGACCAATGTGTGTGGATTCAACAGTATCTAAATTAATATGCACACCTGTCTGTTAAAACGGAGGCATTTTTTGAAGTAGCGCAGATTATTTTAGCAGGAGTGAATTTATTATTTTTTTGGCTGACACTTTTAGCTTCAGATAACAGCTTCTGTCTTTTTTGACCATTCATGTATGAAAAGGACATTAAAGGGATAGTTCACCCAAAAATGAAAATTCTGTCAGCATTTACTCACCCTCAAGTAGTTTCAAACCTGTATGAATTTCTTTGTTCTGCCGAACACAAAGGAAGATAATTTGAAGAAAGTTTGTAACCAGGCTGTTTTGGGGCACCATTGACTTCCATAGTAGGAAAAAAAATATTATGGAAGTCAGTGGTGCCCCAGATCTGCTCTGTTTCCCACATTCTTCAGCATATCTTCCTTTGTGTTCAGCAGAACAAAGAAATTCATAGAGGTTTGGAACTATTGGAGGGTAAATGATGACAGAATTTTCATTTTTGGGTGAACTATCCCTTTAACAGAAGCTAAAAATGCTAGAAAAATTTAAATAAAATATTTTTTAAATAAAAATAATTTTATTTTAAATGTTCAAAATGTTGTAATTATTTTCAAATATCTGCAATTAATTAAAAAAAATGGCAGGTATTTTAAAAATAAATAAATCTGAATTACATTTACATTTATTCATTTAGCAGATGCTTTTATCCGAAGTGACTTACAATTGAGGAATACAACAAGCAATTCATCATAAGAAGGCAAAAAAACACAGGAAGTGCTTGTAATACAAAGTTTCAGGCATTGTTCAGATTAGTACAAGCTAGACGGGGGGGATTAAGGAAAGAGAAAGCAAAAGGTTTTTATTATTATTATTAATATCTTAGGATGAATGGTGACAAAAGAGATGAGTTTAAAGGTGTCGCTTGCAAATTGTCAATTACGGTAGATATTTAAAAATGTTATTTTATAATTAAATCAAATGCAGGTATTTAAAAATATATTGTAAATATCTGTAATTAATTAAAAAAGGCAGATATTTAAAAATATATATATATTTTCCATAATTAAAATCAGTTGCAGATATTAAAAACACATGTCAAATATCTGCAATTAATAAAAAATTCAGATTTTTTTTTTAATAAAAAAGATTTTAAATGTTATTTTTAAATTGAGTTAATTGCAGACAATTAAATACATATTGAAAATATTTGCAATTAATTAAAAACTGCAGATATTTGAAAATGAAATGAAATTATTTTATTAAATTACTTACAAATATTTAAAATGCATTTTTTAAATAAAATGTATGACAAAATACAAACATAAAACCCTTTTTTCTTTACCTATAAAATTCACCGTATCTTCCAGACTATGTTTTTCAGACTAATTCTAACATTTGTGTTTGGGGAACCAAAACTAGCCAACTGATCAGTTGTGAAAAATGGAATATTTTCTAACAATGCAACTTTTATTGCTTGGCCGGACAGAACTATGATTTGTGGCCATTGTGCGGCTGTGGTGAGCATCAGTGAAAGCTTTCAGGCTTTATATTAGAGAGTATGTGTACTCCCTGCAGTAAAACTAGCTGTTCTCTGATTTACAACTATAAACACAAGCAAGAGTGCACATTTGAGATCATTTTGTTCTGCGCTGTTTTCTTTAAACTTCAAATAAAGTGGCTCCTCTTATCCTCCAGAGTTGATCCCAGGACACACCCAATAAATTCATCTTCTCTGCTCCTCCTTGTTCTTTTCCCTTCCTTCGCTTCTCAGTATAGCGCTGCGTGCATTGTAGTCATACGAGATGACTCACCCTGACACACCAACACTGACTGCTGTTATTCACACTAGTTCATACAGGCAGACACACCTATGAGCCACTCGCTAGGAAACACCCGTTCCCACATATCCTAGTATTGAACTATTAAGATACTTTTCAGGACTACTCCAGCATCGTTGGGTAACTCACTTTATCCAAATGAAAAGCATGAGATCCTCTCGTTTAGCTTACGGTGACTAATCTCTCAAATATGCATTTGCCTCAAACTACAGAGCTTTGTTGCATTTGCTATGGCCATTTCATGTCTTTTTTTTTTCCTCACATGGTTTTGGAGCTCTGCAGAAAAGCATGACTGTTTTGTTCCTTGACATTCTTCGCCTGTTTGTGATCCAAAAGTTTTTATTGCATTGGGGAGACAAAACTCCTACACCGACGAGAGAACACTGGAACATATGCACACTGTTCCAGTTGTTTCTCAACTCAAACGTTTTGTCTATTCTTCTGGTTACAGCACATCCAAGAAGGTTTTTAAGTACTGACTTCTGCAACTTAATTCTTGTGTATTTCTACTTATTTACTCAAAGCAACGAGCGCCACTCCCTTCGTTTCTTTACAAGGCAGACAGTATAACTCCTCTCTCGTTTGGAGAATTCATCTTCTGCTTACCATTACACAGCCCTGAATATGGGTGTGACGCGTGGATTTGTTCACTGAGTGCCTCAGGGTTCTCTCTCTTTGCCTGTCTGTCTCTCCATCTGTCTGTTTGCCACGCTCCCACCCCAGAACCACATGTGCACACCTACACTGTTTACCTGCATTTCTGGCATGAGCAATATCTGAGGCAGCTGAAACAGTCCCTTAAATGAAGTAACCACACACGTCTTATTCAATCAAACGCGAATTAGACCTTGTGAAACCTATTTTGTGAGATTAGGGCAGGTTAAAACGAAGCACAACTATTGTACGGAGAGGGTTGTGGAGGAACATGTGAGATGCTTCAGAGAAAAGCAGCTTTTTGACAGGGATGAATGATTGATTTGGCCGCTGCAGGGTAAAACCTGCAGTAATAGCAGGCCTTTCAGTATACATAACACAGAGAGAACTGTAAAGTGTCAATGGCAGGGTATATAGATGGAAAGTCTGTTGAGTCTTCCGGGTCTTCCAGGTATCTCATCAGCCATGCAAATCTTTTGAAGTTCAATTGTTGCTTCAGGTTAGGTATACATTTCACTTTACTTTTCTCTTGGGCTTACTTTTTATCTAAAGATTTGCACATAATAATATATTTTACATGGCCAAAATATATTTTAAATTCATGCTATGCTGTAAACAGTGAAGCTCAATTAAATATAATTTAGAAATAGAAAATATATTTAGTTTCAACCTTCATATACCAAAATATATTTCAAAATGTATCTCAGAGGCAAGAAAATACATTTCCAGTCTCACAGTATAGCCTACATAGGCTAAATACAAATGTGGACAGCCTACTAGAGATAAAAAAATATAAAATTTTGTACATTTTTTTGGTAAAACATTTGTCAATAACATGTTATTGACAACAAATTAGGTTTTTCTTCAAATGTGACATATGTGCATGTATTTTCTTGGATTTAAATATGCAGAGGGCAAAATATATTTTTAAATGCATTTAAAATTGTATTTATATTTTTAAAATGCATGTCCAAAAATATGCAAAAAATCTATTGGTTGAAAATATGTTTACATAAATATATTTTGAAACATATTTTAGCAAATACATTTTTCCCCTTTTTTCATTGTTTTGAAATATATTCTTAAAAATATATTTGAAAATACATATTTTTGCTTTATGTGGCTAACTTGACATTTCTTGATTTATAAGTTGTTTAATCACAGAAGAGTTGATGCATTTGATTATATCTATCTATCTATCTATCTATCTATCTATATATACACACAAACACAAACACACACACACACACACACACACATAATAGATTAAAACATTTTTTTTCATTGAATATTGCAAACAGGCTTCTTTTAGCTAGATGGAGGGAATCCATCTTCAAAGGTTTGTGCTCTGAATTGTACATTATTTGCCTCAGTGAACTGTCACAAGTTAGCCTAATTAAACTGAATTGAATTCTAGATTTATAATGTTCATAGCCTTTATTATTTGAGTTAATTAGGTTCATTATTCTATTTATTACATTTATGTTTGTCATATGACCGTCTGTAATTTGTGTTTGTTTTCTTACTAATAGTTTTCCTTATTCACTCATAATATTAAATGTGCTAAATAAAAATAGGAAGAGTTGATAACAAACAAAGCTTAACAATACATATTTAAATAATTTCAACTGTACGATTTCTGAGTTAAACAGATGAAGCTCCGCATTATTGTAACAAATTCTTGCGACATTATTCTAGCTTTCTTGACAGCAGGGTTCTGACTCACGATTATATAACGTTGTAGAAAAAGAATACAGATTATATTTTGGCGTACCAGTGTTATATTGTCATTTAGGCCTTGTTTGTTGGTTTCAATTCCTTTTCCAAATGGCAAACTGAATAACCAATTAGTAGCCTAATTTAGTAAATTAGAAAAGGGGGAATTGTGTGATTGGTTTGAATAAGTTATCTTTGTACCTTGTTTAAAATTAAATAAATTAACGAATGTATTTTTTATTTGTTGCAATGTGTTACCTTTTTAGCAAGAGACATGCACAAAAATCATTTTGCAAAATAAATAAATACATAAATAAAATAACAATAAAAAAGTAAAATAAAGTAAACTTACACTAGTCTTTTGAACAGATATTACAAAGAAAATATATTTTAGATTTCTAGAATATGCATTTATTTGAAAAAGCAAATTTGTCTAAAAAAGTACTTCTAAAATTACAACTATGGGCAAATGAAGATGGTTAAACTTGTTCAAAGAAAAAAACATAATCCAATCTTTCAACTGCAGCGACGTTTCATCAATCCAATGGTCTTAAAATGAGAATGAAACTCTCCTCAGAGATTTACACTGGATTTTCTATTATGAAAATTGTATGGAAATTATGCTGGACTAGCTCAAAGACAGCACTATATCCATGTTTACAGACACAATGAACACATTATCAAAGACAAGAAGCACTTCTTCAAATGTCTACAAATATTTGACATTTGTCATTAAAAAAAGAAAAAGAAAATTTATAAAATAAGCTTAACAAAATTACTTACAAAAAACTCTCGTAAACAAATCTCTATACATACACTAACTCAAACTTTGTTTTATCAGGAAAACATGAAGTACTGAAGTACTGCATGTTCTGTCCATGGCAGAAGGTTCTTTTGCTGAATTTACATAAATAAATTGCACATGTAAGTTGTGCAAAATGGCATTTTGTGACAAAGCATAAAAGCATATACACATTGCATACGTGACAGTAAGCACAAGACACTATAAAACATATGACAACTTAGCATGCATACACAGGGTATTGTGGGAATATGACAATATGAACAAAACAGAATGTGATACGAAGGCTAGTTGTCACATGAGATAGTCACAAGAGTAACCATAAGATTTAGAGTTAAATTACACAAATATGTGTTTTCTTTGAAGGGTTTTGATTTTATTTGAACATCTAGTTCAGGGGTGTCCAAACTCGGTTCGGGAAGGCCACTGTCTTTCAGAGTTTAGCTCCAACTTGCCTCGGCACACCTGCCTGGAAGTTTCTAGTCGGCCTATGCCTACAAGAGCTTGATTAGCTGGTTCAGGTGTGTTAAATTGGGGTTGGAGCTAAACTCTGCAGGACAGTGGCCCGCCAAGAGCAGGATTGGACTAATTTAAAACCCTCTATTCTCCTGAATTCTATGCTGCAAAGTAAAATTCCAGTATCATCATGTTTTTGCTGCATCTTTAATAAACTTTATTTTACAACATGGTAGAAAGCGATTTTCTGTGAATGTGTGAGACTTTTGATTCATTAGCTGATAAAGGTAAATAGCTAGAAGAATTAATTAGGCCTACAGTAAACAACTTGCCAACAAACCAGTGTATTTATGATTATGACAATGAATTAGTCAATCAATAAATAAAAATACTATGTTCCAGTTTGCAATATCAAGCAGCATAATGAACTGTTTTTACACAGGAAGAATAACTGGAGCTGAACGACACCGGAAGCCCCGCACATTATAAATACAAATGGCCGCGCCCACTTTTACATTAAAAATAAGGTCTATTGAATAAACAAGTGAGCACCATAAAATCAGACTAGTGTCAACAGTCAAAGGTATAATGAAAGTTATTTTTCCCCTTTAGTAAGAGATTACGATCATGTGCCACCTAAACATGTGACACTTTATTCTATGCAATAGTTTGTACATCGGAGATAGATATCACACTTTCTACTCCAGTTTACTTCAGTTTCTGTACAGGTACGTATCTTAAAATCATGAATATTTCATGACAAAAACTATTTCCACTTGAAAAATTAAAAAATAAAAATAAAATTGAACTATTTTCAATTTTTAAAACACTTAACAAATGACCTCAATAAAGATGTGCCAGTTGCACCAACCTGATAATTAAAATGACTCTTGTCCTAAAAACACAGTTCAACCTTTTAGTTAAAATCTGTTTCCAATCCACATTCACGTGCCTTATCGCTGTGTTAAACATACATGTCACTCAAACACTGAGTGGGCTGGACTAAAATGATAAAGGACCACTCCTTGCTACACCGTAACCCCGCCTTCTTCTCCAGAGAAGAGCTCCACAGCCCTAGCCCAAATTCTGCCATTCTCCATAGCCCGGAGTTACAAGCACACTGAGAAAACCCAGCACGAATGTGAGAGGAAGAGAGAGAGAGCAAGTGACAAAGTAACTAATAAAACCAGAAAAAATACAAAAGTGAGGCTTCGCACCTCGAGAAAGAACGAGAGAGTAAACGAATAGGTTCAAGTTTAGTTTAGAAAGCGTGGTGGAAACTTTTCTGGGCTGTGGCAGAAAGCTGTGGACCGCGGAAGATGCCAGAGGAAAGGTGTTGAACTTTCCAGGTAAGTTTGTGTATCTCTTGAAGTTACTTAGTTATGCAGTTGTGGCGTGCGACGCGCACGTTGCATAAAATACTTTTCCAGAGACTGCTTCTAAACTTATTATATGCTCAATTATGTGTAATAACGTTATATATTTGCTTTTTGGTTTATTGTGTCTCACAAAATCTCACAAATATTTCATCTGTATTGTTGAACATGAAGAGGGTGGGTGGGTGTGTATCTGCGCAGTAATTGTCATCTGTTGCGCACGTTTTTCCCCCCAACAATAGTAAAGTTCGCTATTGTTCAGAATTAAGCGTTTAGTTTCTTAACATGACATACTAAATCACTCCGAAGAAACAGGATTCACAATTAAGGCAAATTTTCTGGGGTTTTGCATGTCATGCAAAAGATACACCCAAGTTAAAACAGTACAACGTGGATAAGAAGGTTGCCTGACTTTGCCCAAGCTATAAAATAAAAAGAATAGCTATATTTGGTTTAAAAGAGAGCCATTTTTCACAGAAATTGTGCATATACAGTGACTTAAACTCGTGTCACGCTTGCATAGATTTTTAAGTTTCTTCTTGAAATGGAGCATTATCCTGCCATACCAAATCTGGTCATAGCTCAAGATTTTTGGACAACGTCAGCACATATTCTACACTGTGGGTCAATTGTTTTCTCATTTCACTCTTTTTTTTTAATATATTTGAAATTTCATTCGTTTTAATCATTCTTGTTATCCTTATAAAGTGGGGATGTTTTATTTAATTTGCAAATCCGGTCACATTTTGCCTTGATTTTCTTAACCTGGAGCCCTGGTCAGGGTGTGGGTAGTGAGTAAGAGGGGTGAAGAGAGGAGGGGGTAATGGAATGTAGTGGTTTGGAAAGACTTACTAATTGAAACCAGGTTTGAAGCACAGAGAGAGAAAGTAAGGCTTGCTATGGAGAAGAAAGAATGAGGTGTTTTAATCACGCCCAACTGCTGCATGACTTTAGTTATGGAGCTGTTTTGCAGGATGACTGAAAGTTTGTTATATAACAGAAGAAGAGAATGAAAGGAATAGATAAAAGGGTAAGAAGGACAAAAAGGGGAGCTTTGCAGATAAGTGCTGATAGTTTGGAGATGTGTATGGTGTGTTGACATCCAAAAAGCTGTTTTGCATCTGATTTAAGCTATCTTTTAAAAATGTTTGTGAGCAGATTTTTCATCAGAGGAACATTTGGAGCCCATCCCCCTTCTCCTGCCACACCCAAAGCTTTTCTTCTGTTATGTCAGGACAGATGACTCCATTGCAGACTAAAGCAGTCAAACAGCAATAATGCACAGTTTTAAAGTTGTGCTAGAGTAACTTAAAAAATAAAAAAGTGAATTTTAATTTTATTTCTTTTTAAAAACAATCTATGTGTGGTTACCTCATTCATGTTCAGCTATGTCTTTCAACCTTGGTTGTATTTGAAGGTTGCAATGTGTTTCGTTTAAAACAGAACAGGGTGCTTTTTGCTTATCTTGACTGATTTAGGATTTGAATGTTGAATAGAAACAACGTGTTGGGGTCTGTGTGTCATTATCTGATGCGTAATTGTCCTGGAAGTTTACAGTGGAGGCAAAACTTTCTCCTCTGTGTTGATAGGTCAGAGTAGGGTGTACTTCATTGGACCATCTATTCTAGCGTGAAACGGAAAGAGTCTGGACTTATGCACACTTCCTTTGTCGTTTCCTTAAAGGCTTGTTGAGGACTTGCGGTGACAACGCCAAGGGAGGAGTGGCAGGCTTTTGTAGCTGAGCGTTTCATTCGCCGTTTGTTTGTTTTCTCACATCTCAAATCTTCATTTGATTTTTTTTTTCCATAAGGGTACAGAATGAAAGAAATCAATTCTCTGTGAAATTGAGATGACGATCCATCGCAGATAAGTTGTCAGCACGGTGCCGTACAGGATGTAGGGATCATTTGAAGAGTTTTGAAGTATGAAGTCTGAGATGAAGACTTGCATTATCTTAGTATGTGTCTTCCTGTTCAGACAGACCCTGGAGTTATCATCATTCCATGGTTGAGAAATACTGGCTTGAAGCTAAAACGGAGTTGGACAATACACTGTGTGCCAATATGGCTCTGAGTCAGAGGCAGGCATTCATATTTCATCATTTTCCATATTGACAGAGTTGTGTTGTAACAGTTTGGCATACATATGCCTTAATCATTTTTTTTTTTTTATTATTATTATAATTGTTGGCATTTCCAATTGATCCCATTTACTGCCTTACAATTTTTCTTTTTTTATGGTTTTACGTTTTCGTATTTTAACAATGCACAATATTGAAATTAATATTATATTTATTATATATTTTGGACCTAAGATAAGATCAAATTTCTTCTTGTACGTGTGCCAATGACACATGATAAACTGTACTTCCATTGTACTTCTGCAATTTACTTTGGATTACTAGATTACATTTGTTGTCAGCCTTGAAGTAGAAGATACGGTCTGCATTTCATTAAAGTTTAGGATCACATGACAGTAAGATGGTTAGGCTTCAATGTCCGTCCAAGGCTATTTGTTTTTGGTCTGACTTGAATGCTTCAATTATGTATGAGTCCTCTTGTTTTCAGACAGTTACTTTTAGAAATGACGTGCTTCATATGCACAAACCATAATTTAATGATGCTGCAAGTAAATGGGCTATATTGTAGCCAAGGTGAAATACATGCATTACCTTGCATGACATGTGGTAGCCACACCTGGCATTGCTTCATGATATAATGGATTAAATGTTGATTTAGGTTTATTGTGCACTTTTAATTGACCAAGTACATTTTGCAAGTGTGTTTACTGCCAACTAATATTCCATTTAAAATATGCAATGCAGTGACACTTGATATGTTTTCTTGGTTCCAGTGAGTGACGTAAGAGCTGCTTGCGGATGATGAAAGTTGCACACTTATTTTAAAAATTCATTTATATGAGAAAGTACACAGTGAGGCCATAGTTTAACGGTTCTAATGCATTCCAAAGTGTGCTGTAAGTCGATTTAATGATCGGCATGTCTTGACGTAGAATAGGTGTTTGACTACAGCTCGTACTACATCACGCCATTTCAGTAATGTAGGTATGCACATCTACTTGTTTACAAGGATACTGGCTGTAGAGGTTAGATCGTTCCACGTGCAGTTTACATGAGTTTGTTTCTAGTTGAATTGTAGATAAGCAGAGAGTTCGGATCTGACTTATTTGGATGTTTCAAACCACATGCCTTTTCACTTCTACAAATTGCTTGGCAGTGGCGATACAGACCTAACTATAAAACCAGCTGATGGCAAATGAAATATAATGCACCCCGAGCTGGTAAGAGAACCACCTTGCCATCAGTCATCGCTATGTATTTGGTTGCTGACTCATATCCTTTGACTCGGGTTGAAAAGCCTTGTTAACATGATAAACAAACAAGTCAGAATAGAAAAAAACGTGACTTGATGCAAGTGAAAGGCTTTAGCTAATATACATGTATCTAAACTATTTATACGTTTAAGGCTTCATGATGTTATTTAATGTAATTCACCACAGCACATTTTTATGGTTTTATCTTTGTCTTCTGTTTGTTTCTCTAAATAGGTGATATTTCCACAATAAGATTGAAAGCGTACGTCTTTGCACGAGAGTTTGGTCACTTGTGGTTTTGAATTGGGTCCATGTGGAAGTAAAAGTGGAACTTTTAACCAAATAGTAGTTATCCATTTTTACGTATCAGCTCTTGCTTTGTCAGAAATGAATGATGAGCATTTAATGGAGAAATGACTTGCACTTGTCACATTAAAAAGTATCCTGTAATTTGCTTTGGAAAAAACGTGTCTGCTAAAGGGCGAGCAACCAAGCAACTCCTGTAGGCAAAGCCAAAGGCCACAGTTTATGTTATTGCATTGTGTAATGGCTGACTGTATGTGTGTGTGTGTGTGTGTCTTATTAAACATTACAACACTTTAATGGAAAAAGTGTGGCATGAAACGCTTGCAGTGGCTTTTCTATAATTAGTGGTCTGGTTGTTTGCCCAACAGTTCTATCACTTATCTAACCCGCAGCATTGCTGAATCATTATAAATGTAGATTTATTTTTGTGCAATATCTCACATTTACATTGGAACACTAAGAGCTTTTAAACCACGCAAACAATCTTTTTTTATGACCTCTTTTGCTGTGCATTAATCAGTGTCATGAGGGGTTTCTGTTAGTCTTTATAAATGTCGAAATCAGCTTGCTTTAAAAAAATTAAATAAAAGTGACCCTGCTCCACTGGCTGTTAGTAAGTGGAAACCATGAAAGAATACCCTGTTTTTGTACCCAGCTCAGACCCACTGGGTGATTTGAGTGGTTGGGTAGAGAGTAGGACATTGCTTTGGAGTTAGTCACTGCAGGAGAGGCTGGGCTCTCTTCCAGTTGGTCTGACGGCTCTATCAAGGAATGCATGTGACTGGAGGCCTGGGTGGGGCTCGCAGCTCACTGTGCGCTATGTGCGGGGTGAGAGATGGTGTGCGTGTAGTTTCTCATTGTACGAAGGGCGTGTCCCCTACTTTGGATTTGCGACGTTTGCCGTCTGTGTTGTGCCATAAACTCTGCTCTTTTTAGAGTTGCACAGTTGTTGCCAAACGACCTCTGCCAGATGGAAGCGTTGCGGTGTCGTCTGACACATTTAGACCTGTGATTATGGTCGCATTTTGTTCTAGTACCAGTCTTTCTCATGCACGACAATACGAACTATATATAAGTGTATTTATTCCGTGAAACTGACCCTTTTTTTTTTTTTTTTTAAAGCTAGATGGAATTCTTTAACTCTTTTGGAAATTTGACATGCAATCATTTGAAAGTAATTATCAGTGATCGTGTTTGTAACATGCAGTTTTGTTAGGCTAGCTCCATCTTTAGTGAGGTGACAGCAAACTTGATACAACTAAGTACAGGGCTCATAGATGTCACCCGTTTGAGTGTACACAGCTGCTCTGCCAAATGTTGTTCTTTGCAAACAGTGTGACAGCCTCGTCCAGACTGGCCTTTATCACAGCGAGCCCATGACTATTTCAGTCACAGCTCAGAAATAACCATCCGTTAATGAAACAACAGGGTAGTGAGAGCTTCTAGCAATGGTTTCCAAATCAGACATTGGAAGCAGCAGAAAAAAAAAGTGTTTACAGTGTTTTTGTTCCTATTTATGCGACCCCACAAACCTGTGAAGAGCTGTTTACCTTAAAATAGCTGGTCGTTTTCAAGATGTATTGTAACTCCCCAAGTGAATGCTCTTGTAAATATTTAGAGAAAAGGTTTGTCCATTCTTTTTGAATGGGACCGAGATTATAAATTTTTAAGATTATATGTTAGGATAAATATACAGTTTTCTTGGGCAGGCTTTAAATGATCACTTTTGCTGTTAACAGTTGTTTTCTAGCAGAGTCGGTAACAGTGGAATAGTACTGGTGAGAACTGATTTCAGGGCAAGTCCCCGCAAGTATGTACCTGTCTGTGCTGATTCCATTACATTAAGTCTTTTCATGCTTTTCTGCTGTAGGGAAGACCTCTCAATTTCAAGTAACCACATCTGTGATTTGACCCAAGTCGTAAGGTTTTATTATTATTATTATCATTTTTAATTATATTAGTATCACTGAAACCAAATTTCATTGCTCTTTGTCACAGAAACGCACATGTAGCTTGTCTTGTCATGCATCGTTGCTTTAAAGGCCTGAAAGACAGAAACAAATTCCCAACATTTCTCTAGCCTGGACTATAAGGCTTAAAACAGATATCTCTTTGTCCTCAGCCTCCACCATGCAGAAATGATCAAACGCTAAATTGGACGAGAAGCCACGGGACAGCTTCAGAGGCCATGGAGTGTGAAGGACAATTCAACACTTTACAGATTTAAAGAATGTGCATGAGAGCTGATGGCACTTGCTCTTTAAAATTTCTCTTCATGATGCCTGAGTTGCGGGAGTATTATATTAGGCGTTTGATAAGAAGTCTCTTGACAAAAGCCTCGCAGCTTATGACTTTGAACAATTGACATTTATCAGTTTTGAGTAACTAGAGAGGTACGGTACATTATTAAAGCAAATACTGAGTGGAGCAAATATTGAACTGCTTGACAGAGAGGAATTGTTTCCTACGTGAACTGGCCTTTTTATTAAATGAAACAAAAATGGACTGATTTTTTTCTCGTTTTGTGTAAGATAAGGGTGGATAATGAAGTTTGATAATTTGGTCTGTGTGAAATTAAATGAGTGAAATGACTGCGTAGTTTAGCCTCCAGTGTCCTCGGCCATACCATGTGACTTGAGGAGCTCTTAGGCGATCAAATGAGGATTTTCACATGATGTTTGCTTTCCTGTGAGAGAAACTTACTTGAACTTTATTTTGCTTGTGGCAAGTGACAGTTTCATGCCATTGGCATGGTTACTATGAATGCCTTGAATCAGCTCACGTTTTTAGTTTACAGTCGTCTTGAGTTACTTCTTGACATCAAACTTAGCAAACAAAGGCCTAGATGAGAGTGTAAGAATTTAACTCTGACTCATATGCGTCTTTAGTTTAAGACAACTAAAACTCAAATTTTAAAACACAGTAATATCTGACAGTGACAAGCAATTTCACTCTTTCTGTAGCTGCCCAAAAAGATTCCCAGTGTTTAGAGCGCAGGGTGGTTTTGCAGCCATGTGAGGCGGAGTTTATTTTGAGGGAGTGATGCTGTTTATTTAACAATAATTAGTTATCAACCTTGAGATTTAAACACAAATAAATGTAATTGTGACTTTCAGTAGTCAGACTAGTCAGACAGTTATTCAACAGCAAGATCCAGAGGAAACGTTTAAGCTTGTGCAGACACGTGTAAGCTTCTGTCTTTGGTTCATGCAAAGGAAAACTCGTATTGTAACCATTTCAATCACTGTCGCCCTCTTAGGGCAAACCAAAGTATAAAGCCAACTAGGGTGGGGCTGCATTTTTAAAGGAAAAGGGAAATAAAGTCAGTCTGATCCACTAGCTTAAGGTCTCGAAACCATGGAATCAAAGCGATTTTCATTAAGCTTTTTAATTTAAAAGATAAAAGTGTGGTGTGTGAGTTGAATGTACATTTTGTAATTGATGGTTTTGGATTGGTTTTGTCGTCTGACTATTTGATGCACTGAAATATTTGCTTATAAATATTACATCTGATTTCCCTCTGCTTTCTTTCAGAATATAAAGGAAGACAGGAGAGAGTTTGAGTATTAGCCTTGGCGATTCAGTAGGTCCCCTTATCCTCCCAGAGTTAAAGTAAATCTTGCAAGTTATTTTATTCAGCTATTTGTTTGGAATGT
The DNA here is from genome assembly GCA_021397915.2 of Tor tambroides. Taxonomy (NCBI): domain Eukaryota; kingdom Metazoa; phylum Chordata; class Actinopteri; order Cypriniformes; family Cyprinidae; genus Tor; species Tor tambroides. The sequence continues at coordinate 41,883 of JAFVLL020023617.1, forward strand.
TAATGTTAGATACATTTTTACAGTGCATCCAAACTTGTTAAAACTATCTAATATGATTATATGAAAACACTCTAAATTAGTTTTTTGTGTTAATAACTTCAGCAATGCAGATTACTTTTTGGACCTTAGAATTACTTGAATTGGGATTTGAATTCATTTTAATGTTAATCATAAATTCCACTTTGAGGATTGCACAATGCTACCTACTGTGAACACTGAGAAACATGACATTGCTCATGCACATTTGCCTTCAGCCGTTAAGAGCTACTTGTTCCCAGTGGCACAGTCTTGCTCGTCAAGACTTTGGTCTGGAAAGTTATCGAAAGTACTGCAAAGATGCATGCTTGAAGCAACATATTTGATGATATCTTGTATCTGATTGGTTGTGCAGATGTCTTGGGTGTGAATGCTCAGAAGGTGTTCTGAATTTATAGTGTGATTAGTTTATAACATGCATAAAACACCAGCTATAGGACAAAGCAGAACATAGTGCCAATTAGTTGCTTTGACAGTGGATTGAATGAAAGCACAAGCAGTAACGCCCACTTGTCTTTCAGCAAGAATTGCTGGCTGTATGTTATATCACCTAATTATGATTCATGCGCCAAACAGTTAAGGTTTATAATGGGTTCCCTCCACTTTTCAGATCCTCTTGTTCCTTTTTTACAACATTAATTAAAATCTGGGAGTTTCCTTTTTTCTAGTTTTGTTTGAATCTTACATTCTCCAGTATAATGCTCTTTGTTGTTGGACCTCAAAGCTTGATCTGCTTAAAAGGTCCTCATTACAATGCAACAGTTCACAAAGATGTGTTCTATTTCATTGCTGAAGTCTTATGATTGCACAAACACTGGAGGTATTATGAAGTGTTGCTTTACATGCATCATAGCAGATCATATGGTTTTGGGTAAGAGCCATCTCCTTTAAGCAGATACCCTTCAATAATGCTCTGGTAGTGACATGGTTTATACTCCTGTGAAAGCCAAAGGATATCTCACTCACACAAAGAAAGATAATCTGTGCTATACTTTGTGTCAGAGTTGTTTAGAGCTCAATCTCCATGGTTAAGAAAAAATTAAGATGTGCCTGCATTGGCATAATTAATGTTTCAGGCAATGGTTTAGTTGCATGTAATGTGCCTCTGCTGCCTCTTTGGTCCATGATTGTTTTCCATGTTTCAGTCATGGATGTACAGATCTGCTTTTATCCCCCCCCCCCCCCCCCCCCTTCTCTTACCCTCCCACTCAGTTTTCTCCTCCAAAGGCGCACTGTGAGGAATCTGTCAGATTTGTGGCAACAGCCGCTGTGCAAATAGTACCATTGATCATATAGGTTTAAAAAAGGGTAAAGGAAGTATAACGTATGTATATTGGTACAGGAATGTTGATAGAGGGTGCAGGGTGTGGCATTATGTTAAGAGGCAGAACATAGACCTGGCTGGGAGTGAAATAATAAGCTTTTGCACTGCTTGCTAGGGAGTTCTTAAGTACACAGCAATGTAGGTTTTCCCCTTCTCCTTTTGTAAATATCAGCTTTGGCCAACAATAATAAAGCGCTTTTTCAGGCTTGGGTTTCACAGCTTTCATAGCATTTCTACCCCTGTGGACTTTGAAAAGGTTTTACTGAAATTATATTCAGAGTTAATATCTATTAAATGTAAAATATTGTGCATTATTCTGTTGCATGTGATGTGTTGACTAATCCTTTTTTTAAAGCATTTAGAATTTGTTAACAGTTACATAATCAAAGTAGATTTAGAATTCCAGGTACATCCAGAGTAAAATGTATTAAGTTATAGTAAAGTTGATGTGTAGTTTGAAAAGCTTTGTAATTTGTCATTGCGTGACACAATGTTGTCTTATTTTCTCCTTAGTGTTGTTTATAATGTTAAGACCGTCTAATTCTTTCACCCCCAACTGGAAGCATATTTAGTGGGATTTATAATTTAGAGGGGAGAGAATGTTCTAATTCTAGAAAGTACACATTTTCTCTGGTCCATTATGAATAATCGATTTTCCGATTAACCACTTTCTGGAAGACAGGGACTGTACATTTTAAATGGATATATCTTAATCTTAAATGCATATGTCTGCTCAACTTTGTCAGTGTTTAGAAATACTTGCATATAGATGAACACAAAACTAATTGACAGACTTTAGCAATATATTTAAATTCTTAAATCACTAATTTTTTTTCTTGATCGCTGCTGAAATAATATATACATGATTTCAGTTTACATAATTTTTTATATCCTTTTTTTTATAATTAACTATTTATCATTAGCTTCATGAACGGTTGATTTGCACATAAGTCTTCAATATTTGCAGCATTGTATTCAAATTTTATTTTGAGTGTGTACATTCCTTCAGTAATCCACCAAGGTCAGGGTCAGGCTTATTTCAGAAGTGAGTATACTTGCTATTTTGAATTAAGGGAGCGTTCGGATTACTTGAATAACTTGTACATCCCACCAATTCATGATCACATGAGGCAAAGCTTTTTCCATTTCTTCAGATTTCAATTATAATTGGAGATGGGAAAAGAACCTTTTACTATGCATCCTTTTAAATCTGATATATGCGTATATATGTGTATATACTCTCTTTGGCACTCTGGAATACTTTATTCTGACTGATCATTCATGTTATTGGGCAATCAGAAATTTTTGTGTAATGACCGTTGAGTTATATTTTTGACTGTTGTCCATGTCAACATAATGACACTACTACTCGTATCTTGTCAACAAAGTGGGACGTGGAACAAATTGACTACACAGCACTTGACTTGAGTTCTGCTTAGCTTTTGATATAACAATGTTGATTATTTTTTTCTTTGTCACTGGCAAATGTTTTCATAATTAAAATAAACTAGTGCCTCATTTGCCAGTGTGTAGTGAAATATGCGTGTAGGTGTTTTCATATCCAAGAGGTCCTGTGTAATTGCAGGGTGGATGATTGTGAGGGGGTGATATCTCTGAAACAAAGAACTTTCTGTGTTGAAAGCTGGAATGGCAGGCCCACATGTCAGCTAAATAACTCTGAAGCAATGTTCATCAAGCAAAGACCTCCCAGATATACAGGCTACAGTCTGATTTTAATTTTATGGACATCAGATTTTTAGATATTTAGATTTATTTAATTGGTGTATTAAACTGAGCGTAATACATTTAGTGACAAGTTATTGCTCTTGTTGTAAATATTTTTCTCTCCATGCAGTTTATTGCTTGTATTGATACTGAAGAAAGTCAAGGGATACAGATACGTAGTTCTTACTAGAAAAATGTTAAACCACTGCTAAGTTCCCAAACAGAAATGATCCTTGTTTACTTTTACTTTTTTGTTGGAGACTATATTGCCATCTGGTGGCCTCAGTTTGATTCTCATTTACTGTTCAAAACCCCCCCCCAAAAAACCTTTTTTTAATGTATGAACATAACCCTAAACCTATCTGTGAAAGCTTAATTTGAATGCAATACACTAACTTGTTTTTTTTTTTTGTGTTAAGGACAGAACAAGGGCTGAGACGGTCCACACTAGGGGACAGGTGAAGACGTAACACATTTAGAGGTATACGGAATGAATAGTTACATGTGTTTTAGCTATGTGATGTTAATAGCTATGTGTAATTTACCGCGAAGCACTACAATAATTTTCACCTTATGCTCATTTTAACTCATTCAACCTGAAACTGTATAGTAGTCAACATATACCTCAAATATTTGGTATTGTGTAATAGTTACTATGCTTTACTGTGTTTTATTTATTTATTTTAAGATGGCTGACGAGCAGGACACAAGGGAAGTGCTTTTCCCACAGTGGATGGGCACTGATAAGCTTGGGCTCACCATAGAACAAAAAGGTCAAGGAGAGATTTTTGTCAAAGAGGTGAAAGATGAGTCCCCTGCTGCTCATACTGGGAAAGTATATGAAGGTATGAAGTCAAAATAACCCTGCAGGTTGTAATGTAATGTGAAAATCTTTAGAAAACCTAATTTTCTAACATTTCTAGAATGTTTTGATTCTCTGAACAACATTTGTCACTCCTCTTTTTGGTGTTGGGTTTTTTTTTATGAACTAATGCTCTTGTAGGTCCTTCAGATATAATTTATCTATTATAAATCATTTAGTTTGAACTTACCATGTACTGCTTTTTGTCACAGGTGACCAAATTGTGGGGGCCACAATTTACTTTGACAACATGAGCTCAGAAGAAACAGCTGAACTACTAAAGACTCTAAACCAACATAAGGTTGGACTAAAATTACAAAATAAGTCTGGAGACAAGTCACCTTGCCGTTCTCCAATGGGAACATTGTCATGGGAAGGACGTGGAGGGTTAGGAGGCTCTAGTTCAGACATTCTTCTGGTAAGGTGGCCTCAGTGTTGGTCCATGTTTTATCTTGGGCTATGAACATGTGAACCTTAAATTTTAAAGTGTTGTCATTCATCATTGGTACACATGTATAAGACCAAACATAAGTATCTATAGACAAGTGTAGATTTTTGTATGATCAGTACTTCAGTATTTAAACTAAATTTTAACTGAAGTGTTTTTTATGACACATTTCTCTTACATAAATTTCACACAGAAATGGCATGTCATACTAATTTGTAATTTCCATTTCCTTCAGAGTGGGGATGATGAAGACTACAAGAGAATCTACACTAAGAAGATTAAACCTAGACTAAAGTCGGAGGATCTTGCTGAGGGTGTTGATGTGCGCACAGAACGTCACAGCAGCACAAGCAATGATGGTTGCACCATTACTACAATCACTCGTCGAATAACCACCTACACTGTGGATGTGCCTGGGGGGACTAGTCAGCAGATTGATCACTCAAGCCCTGAGTACAAAATTCAGGTCTTGCAGCATGAGCAGTCGGAGGGGGATTCTACTCAAATCAGATTACCACATAGTAGCCTTGTTAGTGGTGCACACGGAGGTATAAAAATGGGGGACATAACTCTTAGCGGGCCCCATGTCACTGGCTCCTCTGTGAAGCACTCTAGCACAGGATCTTTAAAAGAAACAAGTGAATTAGATGGTAGTGGGAAAGAGATTACAATTAATGTGTCAGACACTGGACTGTCAGGTGGTAAAGGACAGATGGTGGTAGAACATTTTGGAAGGACTGAATCTTCTGCAGGCAGTAGTGATCTCTCTGGCAAAGTAACCATGGGATTAGACAAAGACGTGAGAAATATTTCTTCTCCATTGAAAGCTGGTTTTAAAGCTTCAAGTATGATGGGAGGAACTGAGTTTGCTACAGTAAAGGGCCCTGTTCTGAACACTCGTGTTTCAGGTTTTTCAATTAGTGGAGATACAGGGGACAGTATTGGCAGGGAATCATTGTTTGAATTGCATAAGGATGGGTCTGATGATAAAACCAAATTGTCTAAAGTTACCATAGATGTGCAAAGGCCCAAGGAAGGTCCAAATGTAGAAGTGAATTTTAACAATCAAAATATTAAAGATGTTAGTCAGAGAAGTTTTAATATAACTGGGAATCAGGAAATGTCAGCTCGGGTTCAGGAACCTGATACAGCAGTAAGTTTTCCCAAAGCTGATGTAAAAATCACACCACCAGATATGGACATCAGGGGTCCAGAGCTTCACATTAAAGGACATGAGGGTACAGTCAAAGATGTCAAATTTGATGTGCCATCAGTCACTGGTCAAATTTCTATGCCAGATGTGGATTTAAACCTGAAAGGACAAAAAGTGAAACGCAATGTTAATGTGTCTGTTCCGAATGTTGAAAGGAATGTTACAACTTCAAAAGTTGAAATTAAAGAGCCTGATCTCGAGGGTGTCAAAGGTGACTTTACTGGTCCAAAGGTCAAAATGCCATCATTTGGAATTAAAACTTCAGAAGTGAGAGATCCTGATGTTGATGTAAATCTTGCGAAAGCCAAAATGGAGATTAAAGCACCACAGGTGGATATCAAGACTCCAGAGCTTAACATTGAGAGATCTGAAGTAAAAGTCAAAGATCCCAAAATCAAGATACCACCGGTCTGCGGTCCTAAGATTGCGGTGTCAGATGTGAATTTAAATGCAAAAGGGTCAACATTGAAAGATGACTTAAATCTGAAAGGCCCAAATCTAAAAGGTGATGTTGATGTGTCAGTTCCAAAACTGGAAGGAGATATTAAAGTACCAAAAGTGGAAATTGAGGGACCTGAGGGTGGCTTTAAGATGCCAAAAATCAAAATGCCATCATTCGGACTGAAGGGTTCAAAAGTGGAAGGTCCAGATGTTGATGTGAAAATCCCTAAAGCTGACATTGACATTAAAGCACCAGATGTGGACATCAAAGCTCCAGAGGTTGACATTGAAGGACCTGAGGGAAAAATCAAGGGCCCCAAATTCAAGATGCCATCAATCTCTGGTCCAAAGATTTCTATGCCAGACGTTGACTTCAATCTGAAAGGTCCAAAACTGAAAGGTGATGTTGACGTGTCTGTTCCAAAAGTGGAAGGAGATATTAAAGCACCAAAAGTGGAAATTGAAGGCCCAGAAATTGAAGGACCTGAAGGTGGTTTTAAGATGCCAAAAATCAAAATGCCA
>JAFVLL020023618.1:0-27652 GCA_021397915.2 Tor tambroides
GATTTAGTTGCTATGGAAACTGATTCACAATGGGGAGAACAGAGTGCTGACTAACTGTACATAATTCTGCTTTTTTTCTTTTCTTTTCTTTTTTTTTACCCAGAAATCCCTTCACTTTCTGTAGGCGGAATATTCAGATGTGCCATCAATAAGGAAGAATGGACAGCATATATGATTTTCTTGATTATGTTAATTAAATCTAATTGAATATGTACATACAACATGTATGCTGCAGAGATTTTCCGCTGTTGCTAGTTCGAATGCTGTTTCTTACTGTAAGTGCGTGCTGTCTTGTATATGTATGGATCGATATGTTTGACGCTGCAGGCTGAGAAAGTAAAGGTGAGCTGTGATTTGATTGACAGGTGGCTTAATCTCTAAGCATGCCAGACTACGGAACCATGAGGCAGAGAGCAAAATGAAAGACTAACTTTGTATATCATCTCTTACAAAACACATCTCTCTCTCTCTCTCTCTTTCCATCTTAGCTGCAGTAGACACCAACATTCATTCTTTTATATCATAAAAAGCCGATTTGCACCAGCAAACTTGTTTCTGCAGACTGACTCACACACACACACACACACTGAACCACACACATCTGTAACACATCACCCAAACACCTTCACCCTGTGCATATATTCTACTATTGCGCACAAAATGATACATATAAGAAACTTGGCTGCATGCACTGGTTTGTAAATAATGTGGATGATTCAATCAAAAGAAACATATGCGTAATATTTTTTTCCATTTCTCAAAAACATTTGAACATATTAAAAATGTATAGTGCTGAAATGTACCTTAAAGCATTCAGCGTATATTGTCTATCAAATTCCAGCATTCAAATACAAGCTTCTGCCAATTTTTTGACATCTGAGCATATTTGCTGCTTTGTGTGTGTTATTAAAACTCACCGGTGGTCTCTACGATCCCTTCTAAGATAACCACAATCTCAAATTGCTCTGTTTGCATGGACCTGAGCGAGAGGTCGTAGAATGGGCTCTTGGAGTCGATCACATGGCAGATCGTCAAAGGGGACACTAAGAAAAGCTGGTCGGCTCCGGTACTGAAACCAACGTCCAGCTCAAGTTGATCCAGAGGCAAAAACTCGCCTTCAGGAGTCTGGCGGGACTGCAGGGAAAGGTAGAAAATGAGAACTACTTAGGACAAAACAGGGAGATGATGGAGTGTGAGTGAGACAGAAAGACTGGGTCTAATGCATCTACAGTGATCCAGAAAGGACTGCTGCATCCAAGTCACATAGAGCGGATCAATACTTTGTCCACTGTAGGTGAACAAATCAAATTACAGGTCTTTCTCATTTGTCTTGGCTTGAGGTAATGCTTATATTAGGTTAAAGAATGAACCTCAGCTTGAACCCTTCAAATATTCAAATGGTAGCTGTACATTTATTCTGTATTCACACGTTAAGATTGAAATTCACTGATGCATATTTCTAACCTGCACATGATGTGTTATATGCTCCCTTTTCTCTTTCTCTCTTTTGAACTGGTTCCAGTCGTATACTCACTTTGAGTAGTTTGCAGCGTATTTGCGCGGAGACCATATGGCTGTTCCGCAGGTTCCCCACTCGGAACATCAGGGTCAGTTTGCCGTCACGCATGGAAATAGCTGCGTGCTCGCTGAACATCAGCGTCTCTGCGCGTTTCTTCGGCTGGGACATCTTGATGAACATGCAACCGATCAGAAAAGCGTCCACTATAGAGCCTAGGATGGACTGGAAGAGGAAGAGAATGATGCCTTCCGGACACTTGTCTGTAATGTAGCGGTAACCGTATCCGATAGTGGCCTCAGTTTCGATGAAGAAGAGAAAAGCGGAGGGAAAGTTGTACACATTGGCCACGCACGGTGTGTACTTGTCGTCGTGGGCCTGGTTCAGGTCTCCGCGTATAAAGGCAATGACCCACCACATAAAAGCCATGAAGAGCCACGCCACCGTGTAGGTAAGGATGAAGATGAATAGATTCCAGCGCCATTTGAGGTCCACGAGCGTGGTGAACAGGTCCGACAGGTAGCGGCTGGTTTCTCCTCCCAGGTTCCCGTGCTGGACGTTACAGCGGCCGTTCTTGTCCACAAAGCGCTGACGTTTCTTTTTCTTCTCGGGGGCCGCCTGGTTGAACCCGCCGCCGCTGGACGAAGTGGTCACCACTTGATAATCATCCCCGAATTTTTTCCGCAACGCTGACATCCTTCACGGTTAAAGTTCCCCCAGATATAGGCTACGAGAATGCTTTGCGTGCTTGTTCCTGACAAAATGTTTTCGGTTGTCTTCACACTTCAGGAACACCAGTCTCCCGCATTTCTGGGCGGATGATTTCAAAAAAGTTATTTTTAGGGCTTACCGCAGGAGTTTGTCAATAGCGGCGCGTTGGTCTTGGGATGGAGCGATGCAGATCTCCTTGCCTTCTCCAAATCCGCATAACTAAAAAAAGACTCAATCAGCCAAAGCGGTAAAATGTGGAGAAATATGGATGCGAGTAATTTGTAATCTCAGATTGGCTTGGCGCAGTCTAGCACTTGTACGTTGGCACCCTCCTCCTCCACCTTCATCCACTCCTCCTGTTTCCCCAGGTGTATCGCACCAATTTGATAAGATGGTAGTTGGTAGACGCGCTAAGGATCCTGTCCAAGTTTTAACTCACCGCCTGTACTGTTCCTCGCAGCTAGCAAGCTTTGTTATCTGATTCTGTTCGTCTTCTCACTGTTCTCGGTTCCTGCGCGCCTCCTGCTCTCCAACTCCATCTCCAGCCCAGACAAATAAGAGAAACTTCTCCGAGAGGGTGGTGGAAATGGGAGGTGGGGGAGGGATGAACACGTGTTCTTGTGTTGGATACATCTTTTTTTGCTGCGCTTGTAATATGCTTCTCTGAATAGTGCAGCACATAACGTAATCTCTGCAAGATGTTTGTTTACAGCTAATATGCAGGATACGAATTAAAAGGGGGGGGGGCGGTTGTCAGACAAATTAAGGCTTATTAATTAATGCCCACCAATGGAAGTTAAAAAAAGTTATTAAATATCAATTGAATTTTCAGAAAGTAGTAATCATAAGTTAGATTTCAAATTAGTCGTTAAATACACGCTGGCAAACAATTTGCATTCGCGTGAGGAAACAACCATAGCAACAGCAGCTGCTTGAGCTGTAAATTTACATATCATAAAAAAATATATAAAATAAAATAGTGCTCTTTTTACAAACGTCTCGACAACTGTTCTTAGCTAACTTGCAAAGAATGGCAAAATACAATTTTAGCGAGACGAGGCTAAACAGTTGCATCCAGAAATTAAAACAACCATCAGCTAATTCTAGAAACAAGACAACGCAAGAATAATCGCGTTAACTTTGAAAACGTAAACAGACATGCGCGCATTGAATGAGCCGTCAGAGCAGGTGTTCACACCCATAGGCAAACATATTTTACAGTTTATAGATTATGGTTTCATCTGTTTTCTAATAAAAACACTGTTTAAAGTTGTTTGATCTTGCAGAGATATTTCTGACAAAAATTTCTGTAAACAGTCAACCACCCTGAAGGTCATCTAATATTTCGCACCAGTGTACAATTTATCAGAAAATAATTCACGTCCAGCCTTTAATATATTTGGCCATTTATGTGTCAAAATGATGGATGAAGAAGATACAGGTGATGAATATACCATCACATCAGTGTCAGATAGAGCAGAGGGAACAAGATTTCTTTAACAAAACACATTCTTCATTTGATAAAGCTTCTAAAGCAAATTGTTATGACGAGGGCTTATTTATGACCCAGCCATACATGTCATTTTCTGATCTTAAAGAAAAACACTCGCTGTACTTCTCTCTGAAAACGTATTTGACATCTGTGCGTCCTTTTCCAACTCTGAGATTTTCCATCTCTTCCCATTTCAAGCCAGGCGGGGTGCTGGAAGATAAGGACACAATTAGTGTGTTATTTTGGAGCCATGCAAATGACTCTCAGTCTATAATGGACTGACTCTGCTGCTCTGGAAGTGTCAGCACTATCCACAGTGGAAGACTGTGACAGAACGTCATCAGGTGCACTCTTAAAAATAAAGATGGGGATTTCACAGCAATGCCACAGAAGCGATGCCATTTTTGGCTCTCCAAAGAACCTTTTAGTGAACAGTATTTAGTAGAACCATTTTTTTCTTAGTACGAAGAATATTGTAAAAATCTAAAGAACCTTTTTCCACTATGAAGAACCTTTTGCATAATGGAAAGTTTCAGGGAAACATCAAAGCCAATAAAGAACCTTTATTTTTAAGAGTGTAGAAGAACCATTTTGGGGTTCAGTGAACAGTTCTTAAAAGACCATTTTTGTTTCTTAGCATAAAGAACATTTTGATAATCTAAAGAACACTTTTCCCTCTGTAAGAATGCAATGGCAAGTTTCCATGGATTTTAAAGGTTCCTCATGGAACCATAAATGCAGATAATGAGTGTATATCTCTCCCATTGTCTTCCCCACCTCAGTTCTGATCTTTCTATTCATATTATGCAGTAGCTTGGACATTCACACAAGCACAGTGTGTGAGCTCTTTTGGAAGCAAATACAAATACAGGATGTGGCTATTTTAAGTCCATTTGCTGGACCTGCTAGTTTAGGCTATTTTGTTGTTGTTTTTGGAAGCATTCAAATCCATGTACACCATTAGGATGCTCTGTTTGTAGTGAAGTATCGGGTTAGTGTAGAACAGGCTTAAGGGTGTCTGTGCCAAGGACAATCCCATACACATGCAAACACCAACGGCATGCTTACTAGACCAAGCATCAGACACAACATGCACTTGTCTGAATGCTGCAAAAGCACATCACGACTGTTAGCGTAGTGCAACTGCTTCATGCCAGCTGAGGTTTTCCTCAAGACACTTGCCCTGTCTTCTCCAGAAAGCCTTAATGACCTAAAGAAATAATTATACCGCTGGAGGAGGACCGACGGAGCATAATGAAATGTGTCCAGACAGCTTCTAATGATGTCACTGGTGAGAATGACACATAACGATTGGAATAATGCGAGAGGACTTTTACCGCCACTGGCACTGTAACTAAAAACGCCCTCTCTGACTCTAAACAAGAAAGTCTGCCTATTTGTTTACTAAATAGATTCATCGGCACAGTGGGAAGCTAATGACAGGTTGAGAAGGTCCAATCAGTAACTGCTATTCCTCTCATGTGATAATCACTAGATGGCAGAGTTCATCAGAGTGATGCCTTTAAAAGCCCTGACATTAAACATTCTTGTCCCCAGAGCTTAGAAAGAGAAGCAATGTGAAGACTGTACCAACAGATACAGTTGTGTTCAAAATAATAGCAGTGTGTTTAAAAAAGCGAGTAAAGCTCAAAATCCTTATAATACCTTTTACTTCAATACACACAAATGCATTGGGAACACTGCACATTCTATTCTGAATCAAAACATGAAGAAAACTTTAGAAAATTTGTTATTACTTTACAGAAAGTGAAGAAAAAGGAATATTATTAGACTGTTCAAAAAAAAAATAGCAGTGTCTGCATTTTTCTTTACAAAGTCAAACATTTACTGTATAAACAGAAAAATCCTTGAAGATTTAGCTTTCTTGTGAATGACTGAACTAACATTTAGTTGTATAGCCACGGTTTCTGAGAACTGCTTCACATCTGTGTTGCATGGAGTCTGGCAGACCGACGATTTCACTACATACCACAATTCCTCTGCATTCTTGGTTTTGCCTCAGAAACAGCATTTTTGATGTCACCCCACAAGTTTTCTATTGGATTAAGGTCTGGAGATTGGGCTGGCCACTCCATAACGTTTATCTTGTTGGTCTGGAACCAAGATGCTGCTTGCTTACTGGTGTGTTTGGGGTTGTTGTCTTGTTGAAACAGCCATTTCAAGGGGATTTCCTCTTCGGCATAAGGCAACATAACCTCTTTAAGTATTTTAATGTACTCAAACTGATCCATGATCCCTGGAATGCGATAAATAGCCCCAACACATAGTATGAGAAACATCCCCACATCATGATGCTTGCGCCACCATGCTTCACTGTCTTCACAGTGTACTGTGGCTTGAATTCAGTATTTGGGGGTTGTCTGACAAACTGTGTGCGGCCCCTAGACCCAAAAAGAACAATCATGCTTCATCAGTCAAGAAAATATTGTGCCATTTCTCTTTAGGCCAGTCAATGTGTTCTTTGGAAAATTGTAACCTATTCATTTTTTCAACAATGTGACTATGCGGTAGTTTCTTGTCGATAGCTTGGCTTCACATAGGCATCTTCTAATTGTTACAGTACTCACAGTTAACTTTAGACTTTATTTGATCACCCTGGAGCTGATCATTGGATCATCTGAGTCTTTGGCTATTCTTCGATCCATTCGAATGGTAGTTTTCCGTTTTCTTCCACATCTTTCTGATTGCCATTTTAAAGCCTTTGGTATCATTTTAGCTGAGCAGCCTATCATTTTTTGCACTTTTTTATATGTTTTCCCCTCTTTAATCAACATTTTAATCAAAGTGAGCTATTCTTTTGAACAATGTCTGGAACGACCCATTTTACTCAGATTTTCAGAGAAATGCACAGTACAACATTTGCAGCCTTCGTCCTTAAATAAGGGCCACTTGTTTGACACCAGTTTTTTCACAGAATGATTTACCTCTCTAATTAAACTCCACACTGCTATTATTTTGAACATGCCCTTTTCAATTAATAATTCAGTTACACAGAATCAACAGCATGCATGTCACGACTGTTGGGTCTATTGGTTTTCTATTACTCTACCACACCTACTAGTAAAATATTTGCCATATAGAAATATAATTTCTACCAAAAACAGTGATTGATCTGGTCAGTGATGTTGGACTGCTATTATTTTGAACACAACTGTAAATATCAACCAGCCAATAAATCTCAAGCATATCACACATTTTTGCTTTTAGATCATGTTTTAGCAGAACTGCTCTCAGCTATTTGGTAAGCAAAATGCATACAGTTATAGAACTAAAGATACATCATGTTACAAAATATCCCAGTCTTGTTTGATAAAAAAAAAAAAGTTTATACAGAAGATATACATGACCTGCCAAGTAATCGTGTAGTTAAAATGCAAGACACACACTCTTAAAAATAAAAGTTCCTTATTGCCATCGATGGTTCCATAAATAATCTTTAATATCTCCATTGCACAAAAGGTTCTTTATAGTGGAAAATGTTCTTCACACAAAGAAAAACCTAAAAGGTTCCAAAAAACTTTTTTTTTTTTTTTTTGGAACTTTATTTTTAAAAGTGCACTTTAAAATATGCAAAGCTTTTAAGAAAATGGAGGCAGTTTTATTCATAATATGAGGAGATTACATTACATTAACGCACAAATATAAATGTTATTGCCAGAGGAGTTATGCATCATAGGTAATTTTAATAGATTTTGACTTCTACCTGATCAACATCATCATAATAGCTTCTATTAAAATACATTTTAAAACAATTTTGCTGTTTTTCTCCCCGCAATCATTTCAGATGCCACTTTTCACTTATTTCTGTCTCTCCTGAATCTCTCCATATGACAAATTTCTGTACTCTTCCATCTGTAGCCTGTTCTACCCATAACCACCCACACTTCTTCCTCCTCTCTCACTCTCTCTCTTTCCCTCTTTGCCTCCACCGCTGAGGGAGAAAAGCAAGCGCTCAGTGAAAGCATTTGAAGAGAGCGCATTTCAATGTGCACAGAAACACCCAGACAGGAATAGCACTATGTCCTGAGAGCACATCTCTCTCTCTCTCTCTCTCTCTCTACTGGATAGGTCTGATGATTCATATGCACATAGAGAGGGTGATACGGGACAGAGAGGACATGTAAAATTGGCTTCATGAGAGAGGACCCTCAGTACTGCTCAAAAGACCCTCGTTGATGGACTCACTCCAGGAGGCGCATTGTGGGATGTGTTTACATTGCGCAGATCCTGTTTACCGGGCCGTTGATTAAAAGGCCAGGTTTGAGAGGATCTAAGCACCCTCCATGATCGATTCTTCCTCCCACTACTGAATGCTTCACAAAAGGGGCTTTTAGGACTTATTATATGCCTGATATCTAAGAGCTTTGATGCTGTTAAGTGCTTGTTCAAGACACATTTAACCCTGAAAGAGCAGAAAATAAAACATGACTAAGATGTGATGGATTTTAAAGCAATATAAATACTATAACCAGTAGTTGAAGGAGCACATGGATGATTTATTGTGCAAGTACAGTCAATTGCTACAGGGGCGCACAGATTTTCACCTGAGACTGTGTACACAGAAGCATATTAAAAAGATTACCTTTAACTGCCACGTTGCACAACCTCTCTGAGGCTTCTAATGGAAATATTGCTCCCATATATTTCCATGGTAATCCTGCTGTTCTCTATCCATATGTTTACAAGGACATCGCTCATTCCTGAGGGTTTATATGGTTTCATTAATTATGGATTTCCATCTTCAAGTTAAACCCAACTGTGAGTCACAGCACGGTGACTCAGTATTTGACCACGTTGGATTGTTTAGGTTGATTGTTTGATTAAAATGTGTGAGCGGGATCTTGTATAATCAACATGGCTGTAATTAAAACTCTATTTTCTGCATTAAGCATCCATATGACAGAAAAGAAAACAGCATTCATTTGGACACATTTTAGGAGCAACTCTGCCCTCTGCTGCATGTGTGACTGCAGACCACCTCCTCACAAATCACACTCGGTTCAGGTTTCTACTAATTAGCCTTTAGTTATCTTGTGCAAAACACACATTTATAAACAATGGACATAATATGTAATACTTCAAAGCCAAATAAAACAGGACTAATTAATCTAGCTAATGTAATAAGATTAATGTGCAATTAGCCTTCCAAACTTCTGCAAGCCATTGTAACTAATATCTATTTTATGCCACTGGTACTTACTTTAATTATTAATAAAGTAATCCATTACTGATTAAAAAAATTTTTTTCTTCAATTTCACTAATATTGATTAGATAGTAGACAGGTGATCACGGTGCAGATCACTATCCCAATATTGTTCCACTGATTCTGGTAACTATTCCAGTTTTACTAGCAACTATTCAGTTAACAGAAATATGTTTTAAGAATATTTTGCTAACATTTCCATTAAGCTATAAAAACGTTATTGCTTAATGTTCTTCTTAAATGTCCATTTTTAAAAATGTTTCATAAACGTTTTTTTTTCTTGGTTAGATGAATGTTAAAGGAACATTCCATTTTGCAAACATTATGGGAATGTTACTTTTGAATGTTCTTTAAATGTTCTGAATTAACTAGTAACATTTAAAAAACGTTAGACAAATGTTCCATAAACAATGTATAAATAATGTTGCTGTGCTAACGTTTTAAGAACGTTATTAAATACCAGATATCTTTTAACAAACATTCTATTAAAGTTACTCATAACTTTGAGAACCTTGCTAGAACATTAGACAAAGTTAGCCCTGTTAGCTGGGTTACGTATTAGTAACTAGTAGTATCTATTCCAGCTTTACTAGTATAGTACTATTATCTTTTTATGAGATGGTATTACAAAACTTATATCCCAATTGTTACTAGTAACACATCTTAATAGTTGCGTTTTAACTTGTTATAGTCAGACAAGGCACTTTACAGATGGTTACTTTATAGTTCAATAGATCAGTTATAAATAAAAATGTTACTAAAAATGTAATACACACTTGTGTCTAATAATTAAGTAGTTTCTTTTGAATTGTTGCAAAGAATAAGTGGAATACAACTGGAATACACCATTGTTGTTGGTTACACTTTATTTTAAGGTGTCCTTGTTACAGTGCAATTATACATTTAAGTACTGAGTAATATTAATTAACTACACGTACTTACTATGGTTAGGGTTAGGATTAGGGTTACTTGCATGTAATTATGCATCATTTATTGTTATTATAATAGTAAGTAAATGTAACGTGGTGTAATAAGGACACCTTCAAATAAAGTGTTACCCTTTTAGTAGTAATTAACTAAATACACACTCCTCTCTGTTTGAATGAGTACTAGTTTCTAATAAACAGTCATTACTGACTTAAAAAAACGTAGCCTACTATAGTAGCATAAAAATACTTATCAGCTCGTTAGTACTAGTTAGATGCTAGCCTAAATGTTATGTGACTTGCCATTTGTTTTAACGGGTCTACGTTTATACCGGCCTCTATTGTTTTCAGTTTGTGTCAAAGGGGGCGCAGTGTGAACGAATACCTCAGTAAGCGCCGCTAACCACTCAGCCCTGACCGTGCGAGTTCTCAGGAGTCAGACCCCTGTCCTCTGCAGACCAGAGCCCCTAATTACCTAAACAACAGGTCCGAGAAGAACCATCCTCTCTCCTGCATGTCGGCCCGTAAATTCTGTCAAGCTCTTCTTTGCTCTTGTGACTTCAAAGTACTGAAGGAAACTTCAGACGCTGTTTCGTGCGCACCTGTTCCTCTCTTCCAGAGGACCCCGGAGAGTAGTTCAAAATGAATTCAACTGTTTTTAACGACACAGAGGGTGCTTTGTTTTCCAACAGAAGCAGCGAGAGCTTTCTTTCGTGCTGTAATTTGTCCTCAGTGGTGACGGACAGCGGGTTTGTGTCCGCGGCGCTGGACGAGCGCAGCGTGTTCATCATGCGCGCGGTGCAGATCGCGGTGATGTGCGTGCTGGCGCTCACCGTGGTCTTCGGCATCTTCTTTTTAGGCTGTAACTTGCTCATTAAGTCCGAGGGCATGATCAACTTTCTGGTCACGGACAGAAGACCGTCAAAGGATGTCGAAGCGGTCATCGTGGGATCCTACTAGTGCGTAAAAGTTTCACGGTCAGATGGGACGCGCGCACTGGTAATGTGTGAAACTATCCGTATTGCTAAAGAGATGAAGAGGAAACTGGCACATTATACGTATGATTCAATATTTACCGTTTCCACTGGGGAAAAGTGCAGTTTATGAGAAAAGCGAAGGTGAAAGTGTACCTTGAGACCTGGTGACTGCAATAAATATAAAATACATAAGAGGAAACATCACGACATGGACTGTTTTGCTCGCTCTGTGGACCACGAGTGATTAATGTTCATGCAATTAATGCTTGTGGAACAAACTGCTGTTTTCAGACTGCTGAGATTTATGTGGGTAAACACTGGGTACATTTTGAGTAATGCATTTAAAATTTAAACGAAGGAATCATTTTATACTGTATGTGTAACTAAAGCACTTCTTAAAGCTGGATATTTAAGTCTATTTTGTGCAATATTCAGTGACAGATGTCTTTGTTCTGCAACAGTATTTTCTCCAACTAATTTACTGTTCAATTACATTTGGAAATTTTTAGATGTTGTCCAGCAAAACTGTGGTTTGCACTTTTTGTAATTTGCATGTTTATGGGTGAATTATGGATGAATTCTGTATCATGGATTTATTACAGTGAGGTAAATTTGAAACTGATAAATGTAATGGATATCCCTGCATCACTGTGACCTCAAAACTATTTTCTTTTTTTAATTATATAAAAGGCAAGTACAAAATAACTGAATCATTATTATTACATTGTTCTTTGGTTTTTCACAAGCAGATCGCACTACGTATGAGTGTGTGTGTGTAAGTCATTATCAGACGGAAAGGGAAATATGGATTAATATAGTTATGTTTCCTAGCCTTTGGCAAATAATCATCTCAGCAAAGACTTCACAAAAGAACAAAATCAGATCAACAGCGGTTCAACCCACCTGTATGGAATAATTGGGTCCAAAGGTCTGAGAGCACTAGTGAAATTTTTTTCTATTTATTCATTTTTTCTATTTATTCCATTACAAGATATACTATCAGCATAATAAGATTAAAAAATAACAACCCTTTTAATTCATATTAATTTTACACCACAGCTCTTTAAGTGTTTTCTAAACCCTAAATCTTCTAATTTCAAGGTTAAAATCAGATATCCTGGATTTGTAATGTTTTCTGACTTTTGGTTACTGTATAGATACAGACCACACCTCAGTAAACTTGCACGCTAACAAGACCCCACTGTGATTTCAAATATTTTCTTAACATGAGAGAAGAAACACACACAAAGAATGTGATCTTATAGCAACAACATGCCTAAATAATTTACTTCACTTAAACTAAGATGACATTGTTTACTTACACAGTATAAATCTATTAACCAGTACAGATCACCCCATTACCTTAACTTTGTATGTCCTGAGCAGTGTTTGTATACCTTAGGCATATTTTCACTCTACTACACACATCAGTGTGCCAGACAGCTGTGCAAATGATAAACACCAGAATGCAAAAAGTGTCATGAAATGGGCCAGCACTCGAGTTTAACTTTTTGAGTTTCTACAGAACTCACATATCACACTAACAACACTCTGCAATTTCCAGGTGCTCTTGAGTTGACAAAACTCTTTGTGTCATTGTCTGTGTCTTAGTTTCAAGAGTGTTCACGTATCACACTGTTAAAAAAAAATAAAAAAAAATAAAAATAAAATAAAATAAAATATATATATATACACATATATACATACATATATATATATATATATATATATATATATATATATATAGAATTTTTATTTTTTTTTAAATTGGCATCTATGGTTCCACGACAAACCATAAGGTTTACAAAAGGTTCTTTATAGTGGAAAAAAGATCTTTAAGGAAACCCAAAATAAATAGCCAGTCGAAATCAAGAATTATTTAAAAAATAAATATAAATAAATAGTAATAATCATAACAATAATTTAAAAAAAAAGAAAACTTTCATTTACATTAACTTGAAGCACTGTAATTAACCAAAAATAACAAAAACTGAAACTATTAAATAAAAAATAGAAACTATACAGACATTTAAAAAACAAAAACAAATAAAAAAGACAAAAGCTTAACAAAATTATTAAAACTTTAACTAAAATTTAAAATTCTAAATATTAACTAAACCTATAATATTTTATCAATGATATTAAAATACCACTGTTCCATGGAGCTCTTCATGTGGAATCAGACCATGGCCAACATCAGATATTTTTATCTCATTCTAGCCAGTATCTAAGCAACACACATTATCTCTGTTTTCATTCAGCTTGTCCAACTCCATATCCAACACAAAGCCAAAACGAGGCAGATTCTAGGCTATTGTTGATTGAAAAAAATGTGCTCCCTCTCTCTCTGTTTGGTTTGGTTTTGTGATGGTGGAGCTCATGACGCAAAGCAAGAGACGACTGAGAAGATTGCATCAAAGAAGTCAGGTCTAATGTCATCGCCAGATCAGCGGGTAAAGAAAGACAGATGGAAAGCACTAAGTGAGGGGGGAAAGGCCAAACACTGAGCTGCTGGCCCATTAACTGCCTTGATGGATTTGCACACTAAAACTTGCAAGAGCATCTGCTGGTTTAATTTGTTCCATGGATTTGTCACCTTACACAAAGCAAGTCATACTGACCAAAATGATTTTTCAAAGTTGTAAATAAAACTTAACACTATTTCAGTCTTTCTACAGTGTTACTTGCTGTTTCTTTGAAATTATTTGTGACAAAGTAAATCTTACACCAGAATTACTGCTTTATATTTCCTCTTGGATTTTATTTATTTATTTATATTCACTTATCTTCTTTTCCTGTCCTTTTTATAATGGAAAAAAAAAAAGTTTAATAAAGTTTAGAATAACATAAAAAAAATAAAAAAAAATAAATAAAAATCCTGTCCCCTCCATAAGCTTTTTATATTGCCTTGTCAACAAAGACATGTGTGCTAACAGAGAATTTGCCATTATACATAACCATATCAATAAAAATAATCAAGGACATATGTTTGTGATGGCATGCTTGCAATTCCATTAATTCAAGCCCAGGGCTTGAACTTTATTACACCTTTGTGAATTGGAGCCCTGTTATTAGTTTGTATAGTGTATTTGCAGTTTGCCATTTTTTCTTTTGTCAACTATCAGACAGATTAAGAGTCAATTCTGTCAGACACACAGCAAGCTGTGGGTGTAATTTTTTATCCTGCAGAATGATTACATGTCTCGCTGGCCTTTCGTGAAAACTAGCCTTGGGGGTGACAAGTAAAAAGGCATCACAGCAAATGCTTTCATATCGACTGCCACTCGCATTCACGTCTGCGCTGTGCATTCCGAACCGCAGCACCCTTAGGCCTTAACTGGGATCTTTAGAAGCGCTCACCCACAAACTGCAAAACAGACGTTTCTATTCATTTTTATGTCTTTGCGAATTGCAGCACATTATGATTTTATGTGGAGGCTTTTTTCCATTTTACAAAAAAGGAAAAGCAAGCACACATAAGTAGTGCTAGAGTGAAATATTAAAGAATGAAAAAAATAAAACAAAACCTGATTTTTATTTAAATTGCAAATTTATTGCTTTTTGCATAAATACATTCTTACAAAATTATTTCTGCTAGCGTTATTTGACACAATATCCCTCCTCCTGGGTAACCAATGAATATTCCAGTGTTGTTTTTTCATCCCTGATTATTTAAATGGCAGGAAAACAAGTAAGCAAACCACTCAGCCTCCAAATCAGGTGGTTTCAGGATGGAATATTGTTTGTGACAGTTGCACTGCACGATTCAAGGCGAGCTAGACGAGGTTTACCTCAGACAGACCTTCACCTCAATAGAAACAGCATTAAGAGAGACACTTTGTCACCAAGTCATGCAAGAACATGTTTTTAAGGCTAAAGAACACAAAAACACGGAAAGTATGACCACGCACGCACATAAAAATCTCCCTTTTACCTTAAAATACCTGAAAAATCTAAGAGCAACAGGTTTTGAGGTGGATAAACTACTTCTGGAAATGGTAAAATCTCAACAAACCAGAATGGAAATGTACTGTAAAGGAAAACAAAATCTAGGCCTGTTGCCACTGATACGAAAAGAACACACTCACACGAGGCGGCAGTGCATTAATACTCCATATATACGAGACAGACCAGTGCATTAGCGCTAGCTGAAAGTCGCTACAGGGCCTGCTAATCTAATGAAGAAGAAAAAAGTAATCATGGCCTGGGAGAGTCTGCATCAAATAATTAAAGTCAGAAATTAAATCCACACTTCTACACTCTCTGACCTTCTCTCAGGCTCGCAACAAAGCTTTAACACGGTCACTCTCCATCAACCCCAAAACAGCTATTGTATTAATGATTTCCCCCATTAAAACGCTCAATAGGGCAGCAACTTCCAGCTTTAATAAAGCACGACTGCAAAGGGACTGTAGCCTTTGCTAAGCGGAGGTCCTAAAATGCAAATCCAGTTTATTGAAAAGACTTAAACAGCATCTATGTGTTGCCACACTGACAATGAATGACATCAAAAGGGCAAAACGCAGATTTAGTGCACTGCTATTGCAATGCAAAAAGCTGCTTACACGGGATTCTGTAATAAAAGCCTTTTATAAGACAAAATAACTGAGTAACAAAGAGACCCTGTCTTCACTAATGTTATTTTTTTCCTGAAATGTAGTCCATTATGAAAAAGTCATTGTGCGTTGTGCATTGAATTTGTCAAATTAGCATATATGAAAATATGAGAAATCTAAAAGATAAAACATTGTGCTTTACTTATTGTTATTCAGTGTCTGAATGACTAAAAAAAAATGTAATTAATTTTTCAACTTTTTTAAAAGTTTTATATGTAGTTATATTAGTAACATTATTTGACAGCTCCTTCTGCCATTAAAGCAATAGTTCACCCGAAAATGACGGCACTTATTTACAGCACAGGATCCATTGGTAAGCAAGTTTCTCCAAATCTGTTCCATTGAAGAAGCAAACTCATCTACATCTTAGATGGCTTGAGGGTGAGTAAATTTTCATTTTAGGGTTAACTATTTAAACTTGGAATTGCCTCCTGGTAATTGCAAGTTAAATGACAGTCGAGGTGTCCACAGATGGGTATTAGTTGAGGAGCATCAGGTGAGATACCATATAAGAGTGAGCGCAGCCACTATGCCGTTGAGTATAGCCATACTGTAGCCCATGTGGAAAGAGTGTCCGGTCATTCTTCTGCAAAACCAAAACACAAACATCCGAATGGCATTAGTCCACAGCATCATTATAACAAAATTCGTAATTGTTGATTATTGTCCTTGATATGATACAATTGACATGAAATACTTTTTGTGACATGAAATAATTTTGAGTTGGACAAGTGCATGACATATTCTTTATGTAGCCTAAACAACCAAAGTTGAGAGCTGTGTTCCTGAATTGAATTAAAAAATTAAGTGTCTAAAGAGTCAGTTTCACACTGGCATGCTTAACAGCTTGAAAAATAAAACACTTCAAAAAATTTAGAATAAATTATACTTAGAAATCAAGAAACATTCTAGTATTACTAAAGCAGCCATGGGAAATTTAGAGCTTTAGGCAACTTTTTGATCCTTTAATGTTGGAATACACTAGAACTTTAAAATCTGAACATTAAAAAACAAAAAACAAAAAAAAAACTGGTGACTATGTAAATAGTTCCTGGGAACACCATATACTAAACAACTGACAAATCACACACTACCAGACTACCAAGTCATTCTGAACACAACAAACTCATGCAAAACATGTGAACTGTTGCTAGGAGAAGCATTTATGAAAACAGAATAACATCAAACTCTCAAAATATCAAACATGTCTGATGTCCTCCGGCTGGATGAATCACAATTTGAAGCTCATCATACACCTCACAACTGTTTTGTGACAATCTGTCAACTGCCAAGACTCTGCAGACTGGCTTTGAAGTTTGGCAACTAGAGTCACCTCCTCTAGACTGACTGTGAATCCGGGGAAAAGTCAACCTTCAAACCTATTACTGAGGTCTGGACTCTGACGAAATCTTCAATATATTTAACGAAGCAGTTTACACTGTGTCTGTGCCTTGATGATCATAATGGGAGGGTTAATGGTTTGTTGTGAATCCAACATAATGCTTTTCACTTTGATTCTAAATTTATCAATTTAAAAACATCTCTTGAATTCTTGTGCACAAATGACGTCTGTGAATTGTTACAATGCTCAACTGCTGCAAAAACCACACTGTAAACAGAAACCTCTGATGCAACGGAAGTACCGTATGAGGTACTGTAATCAATACACTTGTAATCGTAACAGCTGTTATAATAATCTAAATTATTTATCTGATTAATTGTACAGCTACATGATGTAATACCACTTTTTATTTTACCACTCAATCAGTCTGTTACTCTCTAGAGGTGTCTGACTCTAATACAGGAAGTTTAAAAGCACACGGAACAAACAAAACTGAGGACTGTGTATGGAACATAGACAAGTGCATTGATCATATCAGCTGGCCATTACTCTACTCTAGTGAGTGCAGAGGCCCATAAAAACCCCATTATGAGGCATCCAGATGTCCCATGTTATCCACTCCCATGAGTCCTCTTTAATGGCTAATTTGAACATGCTTTTAGAGTAGCAGGTTCAGAAGCGAAGATCTGCACCAATGGGACAAATTGTTCATTTTTGGTCAGTTATTCCATTTAATACATACACTGAAGTTTACAATGAGCAAGTAGAATACACCGCTTCTAAAATTAGCATGTTTTTAATTTCAGAGTTTCAATTTGAGGGCAGTGGGGGACATAAATTAAAAAAAATGTCAGAATGATTCAATGTCATGCCCTGACATCATAATGAAGAAAGTCTGGGAAAATATTTTATTATTATTATTATTATTATTATTATTATTATAACTAAAATTCTCCACTGTTTATTTATATATATTAAAACAAAAACTTACAAAAATGACATCCCACTAGATAAAATTTGTAGTGTGACAAGAAAGTTATGTGGTGCCACCAACATGCAGAAAGACCTCTGACCTCTGCAGAAATTTGTATGACAAAGCAAGAGATCAGGTTGTAAAATGTCAAGATTTGAAGATTACAAAAAAATGTAAACCATTTAACTTTTAAATAGTTTAAGTTTATTAGTATATATTACTTCTTGATGGTTACACCACATGACATTTTTATGTCATTAATTTGAAAGTTCTCTTAAAAATGGCATGTTGTGGTTTTTTTCCCCAAAAACTATATGAAACCACGTTTCTGAGAACTTGGCACATCTATTTTAAAAGATATTTTGTTATTACCTAAATAACACTCATATTTAAAAAAAACAAACAAACATGCACAACACTTGTTAAGCTGTGACATACTGAATACCGTTTCTGGCTCAATGCTTCCACTCTGTTTCAATTGAGAATACTACCATTAACAGCCATTTATGAGCGATACATATTTATAGCCACAATTAAGCTAAGGATAAATAATCACTACAGTCTCCAGGCTCACGGTGTCCTGGGCACCAATATTTTAACGATTCATAAAAAATGAATCACTGTCTGGCCAACTAACATTGCACTATGGAGATAAAGGATAGGATCATGATTTTTTTGGTAGTATTACAACACACTGTGAGCACCATTTGTTGTTTGCTTTTAGGATCTGATACAGCGTTTGAACCCGGAAACGGTGGCACATGGCGTCGAACTTAACAAGCAGATTTCTGAATTACATCAGCTGGACACATTATGGCTCATTTTCATTTACATTTACATTTAGTCATTTAGCAGACGCTTTTATCCAAAGTGACTTACAAATGAGGACAATAAAAGCAATCAAAACCAACAAAAGAGTAACAACATGCAAGCGCTATGACAAGTCTCGATTAGCCTAAAGCAGTATATGTAGCAAGGTTGCTTTTTTGTTTTTTTTAAAGAAAACAAGTAGACAGAATATAGAAAAAGAAGAAATCTAGTGTTTTTATTTTTTTATTTTTCAATGACAAGTCTCAACCAGACATACCACATGCTCAGGTACGGCTCTATCAACTTGTGTCTGTTAAAGCCAGGAAACACTAAGGTTCATCTATCCCAAAGACACAACAGACTTAATGACACAATTTAGAGAGACGGCAGCCTTGACATGGAACATTAGAGAGCCAGGCATTTCCCAACATATCAATGGAAAAAAACAGTTTGGGAACTGGATTACAATTAAGGCCATCCATTCAGATAATTCACAGACGTGGGATCTAATCAGGGAACGATACGACTAAAAACCCAAAGCACCAAAAGAGACTCAACTAATTTCTATTAGCCAGTTTATTCAGCAAATCAACTGTTGTGGCGTGAACTCCCTGAACCTCACCTACAACGGAGGCAGATAATGTAAAGCTTATCTGCTGGAGACAGAACCACAAACAACTGACTGTGACCATATGCACCCAATGATTGAAAGGTTGGGTTTCTATGGCAACAAAGTGATGGGTGCATTATACTAATACGTGTGTGCGTATCTGGAAAGAAAAGAGGAAAGCTTCTATTAGCATCCGAGTCATCTGAGGATAACGCAAGAGGCTAATTGCTAGAGCGGCACTGCGACATACAGTGAAAACTGATATGGAGAATGCCAATAGGACAGAGTGTGTGTCGACCACTGCTGTTTTGTGGTGGTGAACTGGAGCTATGCAAGCGTGAAGGAACAAGCAGACCCAGTCACAGTTCCGTGGGGGTCAGTCAATACCACCCCATCCGGCTGCTAGCTGGTCGATAGCCTGTTTGCATTCTGAGCCGGCTGTGTAAGTTGGGTTTAGTACAGACATCGTCAGACCACCGCTGTGTGATTAGATAACCAACTCGCTTGGCGATGGAGTGACCCTGGGTTTTATCACCAAGCCTCCAGACACAATCAATAACGTTCCTCTCAAACAGCCAATCAGAAGCTGGCTTATAGATTCATAAATTGGAGCACAGCCTTAAAGTCATTTGCAAACTCAAAGTTAGTAGAGGAGACACGTTTCAGCTGGTTTTTTCACCATCTCATATGAATGAGAAGTTCAAGGGGTGCCATCCAGCATGAATTAATTAGAGTTGAAAAACAACTTTAAAGAGCTCTGCTACAAACTTTGTTCCATAATATGTTGGGCTGCATCATTTTTAGTTCAGTTTTCAGTCACCGCTCAATATTCATTAGAGGATGTTATCATTTGAGTGTCCTCTGAAGTCTTTCAAAGCTTGGTTCTCCTCATGACTGGATCATTAAATCCAAATTGAGGTCATTTCAAAGTATATTAAATCTGCGAATGGCAACAGCTTGTCACGGCATCCCTCACTGTATACGTGCCTCCTACCTTGTGTACACAAAACTCCTGGTAATAAATGTCAGAAGTACTAAGGTTACTGGAAATACAACAGAATTCACAGTCTGATGGGCTAACAGCAGTTCATCACACCTTCCAAACACTTCCTCATTTATGCAGTAGGTAAACCACTGAGGGAGTGTGACTAATGCTCTATATCTGCACCTTCATTATTTTTCCTCAGTGTCAGTTAGTTTACTTACTAACCATGGAGACCAAACAGCTTCTAGGGTTTCACCAGATCCATTGCACACCCTGTGATATGCAGGCTTTACTGAGTTGGCTGTGGCATTCTTTCGGTGGTTAACACTTCCTGTTAACAGCTCAGACATATGTAGCAAAAGGGGACACAATCACAAAGGCTTGCCCTTACCAGTAATAGAAATCTGAATTATTCTACAACTGGAAAGTCCCTCTATTAAGAGTTCATTCTACCAAAACTTTGATGAAAAAAAAAATCCATATAAATCAAGCAGTTTATAAGCCTTCTAAAGAGACACTTCAGAACCTAAACTGTACTTGTTGCTTAACATACAAGAAGAAACCTCACTGGTTCTTGCGGAGGCTCAGACATGCTTACGTGACACGCGACAACAAACCTCATTGGTTCTTGTGTGTGAGACAAGCACATTTGACCTTCTATTCACCATATTTGATGTGCTCTATGTTTATACGTGAAAAATGCCTAAATTAAATCAGTTCATCATATAAAGTGATCATGTCTTCAGAAGATTTCATTTAAAAACACTTGATTAATACGGGTTACTTTTACAATCTCTTTATGAACTTTTTGAAGTCTCAAAGTTTTGGTTGTGTGGACTTTCAATGGAGAGTCCGAAATTGCTTAGGTTTCATAAAAAATATAATTTGTGATTGTGTCTTATGGGTTTAGAATGACATGAGGGTCAGTAAATGATGACCGAATTTTCATTTTTGAGTGAACTAATTCCCACCCCTTCAAAAAAAAGCCAGCTAAATGAAAGTCAATTACTTTGGAAAAAGCAATACTTAAATGTTTAGGCAAATTCCCCTCACCGCTCTCTTCTCCAAGAGCATTAGCAGTTGGGGTAAAGGACATTTAGGCATATTTGATGGGGCTTGGAGCCATACAAAATCCCTGAGGACCAATTCTGGGACAGTTTTTGAATGTTCCGCTTGGTGCAAGTATTCAGGTCTGAAGATGAAAAGCAATTACAGGAAAATTGCTTTTCTGTTCTCCTCCGAGTCTGTGCTCTCGCCTGGGCGAGTCGAACCAGCACAAAGCGATAGGAACAATTTTCTATTTTACCAGCTGACAAGCTTCTAAGGCACTGACAGCTAAAAACAAAATAGGAAAAAATGGGTGAATAACCTCAGACCAGAGGAACAGCCTTGATAACATGTTCCTATAACTCTTGTACTCTCTCAGGGTATTACACTACTGAGCAGAACTGGCCATGGAAAAAAACAGTTACTTGTAGAGACAATCAGACATCAAGCACTGAAATAAATGAATAGTGCTCACAGGATCAGTGGGATGACTGTCTCAGGTGCTGCAGCAGTAAATTAACTCACTAGCATGATAATGGGTTGAAGTGATTGGATGATCACTTCTACTTGGAATTTGAGTTTTTCTTGCTACTGCAGATGAATGAGAACTTTTATGTCATTTCTAAGAAGCTTCTTCTGATTTCTTTAGGGTGGACTTTAAAAAACAGTTTGGCTTTTTTAACAGTAACAAACATGGACCTTTTACAAAAGATCAGTTTGAATTACTTGAAATTGAAAATGATGTGTTTCTTGAAACTGAAGGCAGTTTGCCACGCAGATAGGTAATGTCTAAACACACATTGTTTTTGTATAAAGGTCCCTCTTAATGGTTTCAGACCGGCTTCCAAAGCATCATAAGGTCAGTTCTAATGATCTACAACAAATTCAGGTGAGCCTTCTAGATACCCCAGCAAATATTTAATGACTACTATTGGTCCGTCAGATGCAATCTATGGAATACATCTATTGTATCATGAGAAATTGACCTGTCTTAGTAGACAGGAAATAACTCAAACATCACAGTCGGATGTGCCTTAGTGCATTCCTACCTCTGGATACTGCCTAAGATGGTACTGCATTTTCATTTTCATTTTCAACCAGACTTTTTATTATTTAATCAATAATTATTGACCTTTGAAAAAAAGTTCATGGACATGGTATTGTTATCTATCTATATAGTTCTGCTCATAGGTTTACATACCCCTTGCATAATATTATTTTAACAAAATAAGAGGGATAATAAAAATTACATGTTACTTTTTATTTAGTACTGTCCTGAATAAGTAGTTTCACATAACAGATGTTTACATAGTCCACAAGACAAAATAATAACCAAGTTTACACAAATTAACCAGTTCAAAAGTTTGCATCCATAATGTGTATGTTACCTGGATGATCAAAAATGGTTTTTAGATTTTGTGATAGATGTTCATGCCCCTTGTTTGTCCTGAGCAGTTAAAATGTCCACTGCTCTTTAGAAAAATCCTCCAGGTCCAGCACATTCTTTGGTTTTCTAGCATCTTCTGCACATTTGAACCCTTACCAACAGTGACTGCAGGATTTTGAGATCTATCTTTTCACACCGAGGACCACTGAGGGACTGATATACAACTATTACAAAAGGTGAAAAGATTTACTGATTCTCAAGAAAGCAACATGATGCATTAAGAGCTGTGGGGTTTAACTTTAATAGACAATGATTTGCACATTTTTCTTTTTTTGTTTAATGATACATTTTATTTGAAGCATTTTATCATTTAGTAACACCCTTCAGAACCTACACACAATATTTACGTTTCCAAACGTTTATACCACATGGATCATAATGCATCGTGTTGACATCTTGAACATCAGTGAATGCTAGATATCCTTGAATCTTAATACAGCCTGTTAAACAGCTTATTCGGGACAGTACTAAAGAAAAAAAATACCATGCAAATTTTATCGCCCCTTATTTTGCTAAAATTATTAACATCTTGCATATTCTGCAAGGGGTATGCAAACTTATGAGCAGAATTCTATATTGGGAACAAAAAATTGTCAGTGTGCAACATGGCTGTGCTTTAGAGAATATGTGTTGGTGATTTAATTGTGCAAAGAGGTAAAACAGGCTCACTTGAGTCTGGCTGAAGAAAGAGGAGTTGGGGGAAACATTCCTGGCTCAAAGGAGTCAAAGTAGGTTAGGGTCCAGGAGAAACTGCAACAAAGAACTCCAGCCACCGAAGACAGGACCAAAATACTCCAAAACCCTGCAGGAAAAAAAATCCTGTTTTACAACATGCAGCCACTATGTTACAATACACTAGGTGTAATTTGGACCTACCCAGGAGTCTCACTTCTGATCCATCTTCAGTGGTTATCCTCTCTGCTCTTAGATCTATAGGTCAAATAATTTTTAATCAAATTAAGCATATATGCATAATGCATATATTATTAGGTATTGCACACGCTTGAACTTCAGGAGAAGGGTTCCGAGACATAGATATGAATTTGTTTTACCTTTTAATACGATATACAAGAAGGAGATTAGCACAGCGATAAATGAGACGACGATTACGCTGCATAGCACAGAGACTATTCGAGCGGGCCACAGGTGTGTGTCTTTCCAGTACCGCTGCCGTACGGGTTGCCGCCCAGGTGTGGCCCTACGGATTTCGCTGCTCTCATGTGAAGCTGCATTTATTTCCCCAGACATGTTTCTTCGTTCTGTTAATGTAGTATCTTCATCATCAGAATAAACGTCTAAAGACTGGCCGTCTTTATCTCTGGCAGACCGCAGCATGGTCGCCAAGATAAAAGTTTCTAAAATTGAAATTGTTGGCTCATGAGTCACATCCTGCGTCTTTAGTTTGCGCGTTTCCGTTTCCTAGACAACTGGCTAGTTAGTTAGCTCGCTAGTTAATCTCACTTTTCAAATGATTAATTACATTCGATTTGTACAATGCATGTTAGATGCCTTTTATACAGTTAAACGAGAAATACAACCGATTTAAAGCGGATTTTGCTTAACACAATGTTTGTTAATTTGAAAATTGTGAAATGTTGAACAGTTTCAAAACATCGCGGTTTGTGCTTCCGTATTTGTGAAGCACCGCCTACATTATCGTGTTGTCCAATCGTAATCGACGACCCATGCAATACGACCATACGATTGGTTGTGATAACCGTCAATAAAAACTACTTGTTTTTACATCTTTAGCACACAGAACTATTTTAATTCAGACTGGTTGGTGTTAATGATACGCCACAGTGTCATGTGATAGGCTATTTACATATATATATATATAAAAAATAATAATAATTTGATGCAGACTGACAGCAGACTGAATTGAGTTTGTCACTGTTGTAAGAGATAATGTGGAAGAAAATTAAACTTATATGAATAGCTACATAGAATTTGAGCTCATGTGTTTTGCTTGATTTTTTATTCTTCTTTTCTTACGGAAGTTCATAACTTTGTGCGAAACAACTATTAATATTTCAAGTTAAATGTCATATAGACATTTTTTTCAGCAATATCATGTTATAATCTTTATAGTCTGTTCATTTTGGTTAAACGCACCTGTATTGACTAATTACTTGAATACGTTTTTACATTTTTGAGTAATTTTCACTGTCTCTAAGCACTTATCTATTGTATTATTTCATGGAACACTTCTTCAGCACTCTTAAAGTTTCTGACATTGGCAGATGGGAGGTCTGCCCACGTTCTCCATAGCGTGAGGAGTTGTCATCTTTTATCTTTCTCCTCTTTAGTTCTGCATCATGAACTGGTCCCCAACCTTGTGTGATGTCCATTAGCCAGCAGACAGGATATAGGTATCCCACTGTGACCTGGTGGAAATGTTGAACTGAAGTGGTTGAAAATGAGATGAATCACCTACTGCATTATTTAATGCTCTTTTTGTACATTCATTTTTAAATACAGAAAGGAAAGCATTGTTCATCACATATTTGAAAAATGAGGGTCTAAGTTTCACAGAGTATTTTGAGGCATTTTATTATTATATAATTTATGTTGAATTTATCACTTTGCTGTGTTCTTATACAACATATAGCAAATTATTACTGTCATTGTGTATTATTTGCATTTCATTTTTAGTATTGCATATCACAGCAGTAGTGTTGGTTATGTTATTTAAAGGATAGTTAACCCAAAAATGAAAAATGATCAGTCATCATTTAATGTTGAATGTTGATAGCCTAAATGTTTTGGTTCCCACTGACTTCTGTTGTGTGGACTAAAAAATACAATGGAAATCAATGGGAAACAAAGCAACTTGATAATTAACATTATCCAAAATATTTTTTGTGTTCAGCAAAGGAATGAAATGCATACAGGTTTGAAAATGACATGAGGGTGAGTCAAGTTTTCATTTTTGGGTGGACTATCCCTTAAAAAGTTCTTAATAGAAAAAAAAATAAATAAAAAATAATAATATATATATTTATTTTAATAGAAACCCAATTTTATTCCACATAAATGTAATTTTTTTTATGGCAATATGAATATTATGAGAGCTATACATTTTTATGGAGTCTCCTTTAAATAAATTAGTAATTGTAATCTGGCCATGTTTAATAGTATGCCTGTTCCATGGAGCCAGGGCCAAAAAGAGAGAGCTAAGATCCTTGAATACAAGGGGTTGCTACCACCTTGTGGCAGCATTAGGTTACCACTGCCCACACCACTTTTATTTTCAAGTAGCTCCAACATCACATTTATCATTGAACTTCCTGTCAATCCAGATTTTCAGTAAATTCAGTAAATTCTCAGAATTCTTGCATCGACCACACAAAAGAATCGTTTTTAATGGTGCTGGTGTCATTGCTTTATTTGCACACAACCACTGATTCCAGTTAAAGAGATCGAAGTAGAAAAAAGTTATATGTGCCACTAGTGTCTGTTCAAGCTTTCAAGTGTTACGTGCAACCACAGACATTTACCATATGCAACAATAGTGATGAGAGAGCAATTTAGGTCACAGAGTAAGTTGATTCACGGTCTTCACCATCAGATTAAATAATACTGTCATACTAAACAACATAAAAGTTAATAACATTCCAGTGATATTGCAGGACAAGTTGGTTTGTGTATGTACAGCACCACAATGGATGAACAATGTAAAAAATAAGAGGCTCAATTTTGTAGCAAAATATCTGTACATTTAAAAAAAAGACTTTTTTGTCCAATGAAATGTCTTCATTTTTTAAAAAACAGCAAACTCTTTTTCCACAGCTCACAAATGTCACATGAGATAAAACCAGTAGGAGAGCAAGTCTGAGATTAAAATGAGATGTATTGTACATACAATGTCACACTGATTGTGAATTCTTGGTAGTAAACATTTTCTCAACATGTCATGTTATTTTTCAGTCCGCAAAGAAGAGTCATCCTCAATAGCATTACAGTATCAAGTCCAGCTTAAGATCAAATCTCCTTCTCACACTTCATCTGTGTTTTTTTTAATCAAAAGTTCAGTTTTAAGATGATCAAAGTTAAAAAAAAAAAATTAAAAGTGCATTTTGTAAATCTTCCCCTCAGAAAAAGCAGCTCAGCTTGAAGTTTTAGAACCAGAGGTAAAATGACAATGAAAATGAAAAGTGGGCCAGTCCAGAGACTTCCTTTGGCATTTCTGCTCTGTCTTGTACATATTACACAATGTCACAAAACTGAATAGAGTGAAACATAAAAACCACAATCTTTCTTCCCAATGTCCGTTTGTAGAATCCACATTTGACTGTATAGGTCAACACATTGCATCCAACACTCATGTTTTCGTCATCTTAATTTCTTTAAACAGTCCATTAAATCGAGATGCCAGATCCCAGGTAAACAGCAGAGTTCAATGTCACATTTATCCATCCTTCCATTGTTCTAAGTGTGCTATTTTTGTTCTTTTTTTCAGTAGCGTTATTGGCCCACCTTCTGTCCTTAAAAACTGATCAAGCTTGGCTAGCAGGTGGTGATCTCCATGTTGCGTAGCTGAAGGTGCTGTACCTCCAAGTTCCTTCTCCCACTCCTCCTCAGGGCATCGGCCCGTCGGAAGGGTTGACTGCGCAGGTCTGAAGACAAACAAGCAAACCGTTACACAGTGAACACAACTACAGTCTGGGCCTGCGGATATGGATGAGACAGGACCAAAGATGGGTACAAAACAGGCAGGTGTGTAGATGTTTGGTTAGTTTTAGATCAATTTAGTAGGGATGCACAATATTTTAATATTGTCAATTTATTTGTCTCTTCCATTTAATGCAGGGTTTCTGCAGGATTTTTAAGATCAAATTTAAGACTTTTTAAGACCTGCACAAATAAAATTAATACCATATAAGCGGGGTAGAGCAATGTCTATAGTACCATATTAAACTGTAAAACAACTGCCAAAAGAATTCAGATACAAGTTTTCACAAAAACAAAAAGT
>JAFVLL020023620.1:0-25062 GCA_021397915.2 Tor tambroides
AAACATGCAGGGGGAAATGAAAGATTTTGTGGACATTAAGAATTTGTTCCTACAACTTATTAATTTAATCATGGGTTATCTAGGGAACAATTTAAGTGAAGTGAAGTGACATGTGGCCAAGTATGGTAACCCATACTCGGAATTTGTGCTCTACATTTAACCCATCCTAAGTGCACACTGCACACACACAGCAGTGAACACACACTCACCGTGAACACACATCCGGAGCAGTGGGCAGCCATTTAGCAGTTGGGGGTTCGGTGTCTTGCTCAAGGGCACCTCAGTCGTGGTATTGAAGGTGGAAGAGAGTGCTGTACATTCACTCCCCCCACCTACAATTCCTGCCGGACCTGAGACTCGTTTGGGTTACGAGTCCGACTGTCTAACCATTAGGCCACGACTTTCTATATAGTATCATATACTTTTTATATAGTATCAATATGAACCTTTCATAGTCTATTATGGGTTATGAAAGGTTCATATTTTGGTTTTGGGAGTCCCCAACAACAGGTTGACATGCATGCAAGGTCAAAAAACACTTTCATTTTCTTATAATATGCATTTAATGAAACACCATGGCCACAAATTAATAAATTGTAGGAAAGTATTATATATTAGGGCTGGTAAGTGATTAATTTTTAATCTAATTAATTACATGATGTGGCGATTAATTAATCTAATTAATCGCACATCAAATTTTGCTGAGAAATTACTCCCAAAAGATAATTAAAAGTCATTTGTGTAAAGCATCAAACAGAAATGACAAAAAGTAGCTTCAGCAAGAAATATTTTGTTTGATAAAATTTATTACCATGAGGGTGAGTAAATGATGACACAATTGTCATTTTTGGGTGGGTGAACTATACCTTTAATAATTTATTTTATTAATTTTATTATTACTATGGCAATATGAAATTATCTCTTTAATGAAATGATACTCTAAATAATAAACTAAAAGTGCCAGTAGGTGGTGGTAAATGTCTTAATGATTAAGTCATCGAGTCATTTATTCATTCATTCATTTGATTTGTTCAAATAGCTAATTCATTCAGTGAAGTAAATGGTTCTTTATGAATGGTCCATTGAATCATTAGGCTTGTTCGACTTGAAGCGGATCATCACCATTAGACCGATCGGTATGTGACATCAAAGTACCGCAAGAGCTATAGAAAGCAGACGGCTCCTTGTGCTTTTGAATAGCTCTTGCGGTACTTTGATGTCATAAACCGATCGGTCAGTGCAGCGCCGCTTCAAATCCAAAGTGCTTATGGCAAATGGTTCAACATGCCAAGTGGTTTACCCAATTCTTTCAAAATGTGCATTAAGAAATGAAATGCTGCTGTGTGTTGCTCGGAGACGAACAGTTCTGCTTTGTCGTCATATTTTCGTTGGCAAAATTGAGCAAAACAGACAACACTGTGTCTAAAATAACACAATATTAACTTCTTACTTACTAAACTGTTGTGTAAGATCAGTATCACATTTGCACTCCTGTGATATTGCGCTTAGCCTATTGCTCATGTGATATTGCTTAACTATATGATGAAAAAAACCCAAACGGGCATTTTTGCCCCATATCTTGAATTTTAGGGACATTCTGACTACATTCTCTAGGCTCCATCACGCAGTGAGTTGTTGCCCTGCCTCATATTGTCATCGCTTAACTGTGTGAAATGTCAGATTACCCACATAGGTCTGGGGCGGGGCAAGTGCATTAAAGTTCCCCTATTAGGGTTATGAAAGGTTCATATTTTGGTTTTGGGAGTCCCCAACAACAGGTTGACATGCATGCAAGGTCAAAAAACACTTTCATTTTCTTATAATATGCATTTATTTTTACCTTATTTGCTCAACGACTCCCAAACGATTCGCTCAACGAATCATTTTTCCAAACCCCTCCTTTGCGTGACGCTAATCTGCGGTGATTGGACGATTTCATTTAAAGCAGTGTTTGTGAGCTTTGAATGCTCCTAAAGTGGCAGCTAGTGGCAAAGAATGAATTTGCATTTTCATTCAGACCAACACAAAAATCAAGTTTTCCCAGGTCTGGACCCACAACAAGTGGGCGTGCAATATGCTAATGTTTCATGTTGACATCAACTTGAAATGGCTTGGGATTCGTTTTAAAAACAACTTTTTTCAATGATTCGGAGTTGACTCTTTCTTTTGAGAGACAATAAATTTATACACGGTGCACTTTCAGATTTAAAACTTTGCAGGATGTTTTCATTCACTTGGAGCTGTGTTACACACTGCATGAAAGGTAGGGGCACTTTAATTAACCATTACATCTCGATTACATCTTGATTACATCTCTTACCGACAATTAATCAATTGTCAATTAATCGTTGACATCCCTAATGGGTAGTATGAATGAAATTCTGATATACACCTTTTTGTTATTGTCACATGACCTATCAGCATCAGTTGTGTTGTTTCACTGGCATTCATAAATTCTCTCCCGTGGCCTCATGGGATAGTGTTTGTGTCCATCGAATGCGCACTTCAGAATCCCGCCGGAAATAGTTAATCACCTGGGTGCTTTTTTGCATACAGTGAATTCGGACATACTGCTCTTTTGTTGTTTTTTTGCATACTGTATGGTAGGGAAATATGCAATTCCGAACGCGTGGCATAAGATTAAACACTTTTTTTAGTTGAAATCGTAATTGAGCCCTGTTATAATTCTGGAAACACTTTACAATATGGGTTCAGTTTGTTATCTTTAGTTAGATGCATTAATTTTCATGAAGTAACAGTGAACAGTCATTTTTTTTTACAGAATTTATAAATCTAGGTTAATGTTAATTTAGAAATATACTATTGTTTGTTGGTAACCTATGTTAGTAAATAATGCCTTGTTTTGTTTAATATTAGTTCATGATTCCAAAATAAACCTTTTTGTAAAGTGTTGCCTGCTTTCTTAATACATGTTCCTGCTCTTATTTTGAGTGGCTCATAGTATATTATTCCAAAGAAAATAATGCCAACCAATAGCCAAATAGTTTTGGTACTGATTTTGATTTAAGCTACTGTTGTTGCAAATCATACTGGTAGTTAATGTAGTAATGTTATAAAGTTTTCAGCAATAAAAGCAAATTATGATTTACAACGTTTTTAAAAAGAAGTGTTACCATTGAGATGTGTCGAGGTGCTCTGAAGGGTAAACTTGTTCCACAACCTGAGGCTTGCTTCTTGCTATATTGTTTTTTTTATTGATTGAAGGCTATTTCATGTAGAATATACATTAAATATAATGAGAGAGCTGGTATAATGAGAGAGCATATCTCCACATTTCAGGAAGTTGTGGTTATTTAAATAGTAGTTCCTTAACTAACAAAGCAAGTAAAGTACAGTTGTCATTTTAGATCTTGATCATTTCCGTGGCAAAACATACAGCGACTTGTAGAAATCCCACAATACTTAATCCATTGAATCAGCTGTGGTTTTGCGTCTGACTGGGGGAGTGAAGTCTGTGCTGTTGCTTATTTGAAATGCTTTTATTATGGGTCTGAAAGAAATCCTTAGTGTCCATGTGAAAATGTGCTTGTAAATTAAATGTGTTACCGTTGTGTTCTATTGGTCTGTTAGTGGACTGTTGGAGGCACTAAAACCAAAAAGAAAGGGAAGCCTAGCAAAGGGCCTGAAAAGAAGAACACAGTCAAGAAGAGAAAGGGCAAGACGGCTTCATCCGGCAGCTCAAATGGAGACAGTTCAGCAGAGAGTTCGGCTCCAGAGGAGGGTAAGGCAGCGATTTGGATTCTGTAATGCTGTTTTCCAATACAGCACTAGAACTGGAACAGTAAAGTTGATTCTCCCTGCTTTACGTTTTTAAGGTGAGGTGTCGGACTCCGACAGTAACAGCTCATCGTCCAGCTCGGATTCTGACTCGTCGTCAGAGGATGAGGTTTTCCGCGATGGTTATGGAGACGATCTAATGGGGGATGAGGAGGACAGGGCCCGTTTGGAGCAGATGACGGAAAAAGAAAGAGAACAGGAGCTGTTCAACCGTATAGAGAAGAGAGAAGTCCTCAAGAGGAGGTGAGAAGAATTTCAGAGCTCATATCTTGAGCAACCAAGGTCTGAATTTGTTTTAGCATTTTCATACTTACAAGAAAATGCGGAACTGAGAAATTAGCCTAAATTACATGGTCTTTTGGAAAGGGTTATTGCAAATAAAAAGAGCATTAAATTATTGCAATATTCACAATGTTGTATTCGGTGTTATGTTATTATTATTTATATACTATTAAATAGTATTTAATATTTTGAATTAGCTTTTGTTTTTTAAATTTTGGTTTTAATTTTAGTTTAGACTTTAGTAATTATGTGTTGTTGTTTTTAAATATTTTATATATATATATTTTTTTAAATTTACGTTTTAGTCATTTTAGTACTTAAACTTATTTCAGTTAGTTTCCAGAGCAACATTTTGAATTTTACATTTTTAATAATTTAATATTTGTATTTTATTTTAGATTTATTTCTGAAATTTGTATTTATGACCAAAAATTATTTTTGTTAACATTAGCGAATGCATTAGGTATCAGTTACTGAAAATTATTTTTAATAGTTTTAGTTTTACTTTACAATAACAACACTGGTTGTATTGTGCTGGAATTATTTCAATCTAGCTAAGAATGAGGGCAGAATTGAAATAATTTTTAAAGAAACTGTGCTTATCAATTAATGACCAATGCATTTCTCCCAAGGTTTGAAATCAAGCAAAAACTGAAGACGGCGAAGAAGAAAGAAAAGGAAGAAAAGAGGAAGAAACAGGAGGAGGAGCAGGAGAAGAGAAAACAGTCTCAGGTCCCTGACACTCAGGTGGTAAGTAAACTGTGTAGCCAACAAGTCCTTTCAAAATATAAAATATAAATGCAAATATGGTCTGACACTTGTTTTTTTCTTGCTGTTCATGCAGGTGATGTCCCATAACAAAGAGAGACGGATCAAGAGAGACGAGAAGCTGGACAAGAAGTCACAGGCCATGGAAGAACTGAAAGCAGAAAGAGAGAAGAGGAAAAACAGAACTGGTAAGTTTTTAATTTCTTATTGTTAATCAAACAATGTTGAATAACACACTGGGAATGAAAATAAGAATTCATGATAACTAGATGCCACTCGCGTGAAGCATGATGCAACTACAATTTAGCATTCTAAT
The DNA here is from genome assembly GCA_021397915.2 of Tor tambroides. Classification (NCBI taxonomy): domain Eukaryota; kingdom Metazoa; phylum Chordata; class Actinopteri; order Cypriniformes; family Cyprinidae; genus Tor; species Tor tambroides. The sequence continues at coordinate 5,165 of JAFVLL020023620.1, forward strand.
GCTTGAGACAGTTCTTGGGCATAGTGCCTACTGTTTCGCAGCTCTTTAAAAAAAATACGGTAAGCAGAATAAAGTGTACTGTGTAGAAAATTAGTATTCCATAGTCAGTGTTGCCAGTGTCTGATTTATAATATTTGACATTTCAGCTGAGCTCCTTGCCAAAAGGCAGCCACTGAAGACTAGTGAGGTCTACTCAGATGATGAAGAAGAGGAGGAAGATGATGATGACAAGTCTTCAGTAAAGAGTGACCGCAGCTCAAGATCATCATCTTTTGATGAAGAGGAGGAGTAAGTATTAGATGATATGTTAACCTTCTTAGTATTGAGCAACAAATTGGACAGCTAAAATGATTTTGCATTATCAGTTTAAAAATAGGAAGAAAAAAAAATTCCATGGTAATTAAAAATGTGCTTATAGAGATATACACTAACAGTAATATTGTGAAATATTATTATAAATTAAAATGCAACTTATTCCTGTTATAGCAAAGCTACATTTCAGCTTATCAATGTTAAAAACAGTTTGTTTTATTTTTTTTTATTTTTTTTGGAAACCAGTATACATATACATATATAGCATTGCTAGCATGTAATACATGCATGTTTATCAACTATGCACCTGTATTTTAGGAAAGAGGAGGCTCCGCCCAAGTCCCAGCCAGTGTCATTACCAGATGAACTGAATCGGATCCGGCTGTCCCGGCACAAGCTGGAGCGCTGGTGTCACATGCCGTTCTTTGCTAAAACTGTCACTGGTTGTTTTGTTCGAATTGGCATTGGAAACAGCAGCAGCAAGCCTGTTTATCGGGTCAGTGAAAAATTTCTCATCCTTTTCATGTTAAACATCTTTCAGCTTTTGTGACACAACAAACAAATGCAACCTGAAAGCACACATTTTAACATATAAGGTGCAATATACAGAATTATAGATGGACAATTTCTGAAATGAAATCCTGCAGGTGGCTGAAATCATTGATGTGGTAGAGACGGCTAAAGTTTATCAGTTGGGGTCCACACGGACAAATAAAGGCCTTCAGCTCCGGTACGTTTGCACTGGAAAACTAAATATATATACGTTCATCTCTTAAGGCCGTTTCACACTGAGCACGATGCAAAAAAGCGTGACAAATCGCCGACGAACGGTGCTTTCACACCAAGCGCCAAACAATTGATCGCCTTCTACTAATTCATGCCTGTACGCTAGGTGGCGCCGACCAACAGTGCATTTTTCCTCAGATAAGTATCTCATATATGGATTTAACATCGTCCGCTGCTCAATATACAGAATTAAATTAAGATAAAGTTTGGTTCTACACCAGAAATACAAACCATCAATAATGCTTATAAGAATACATCTTAAAATATAAATAGAGGTAGAATTTAGCATCTAGCTACACTTGAAAATTTGTGATTTAAAAAAAAAAAATTAATAATTTGTTTTTGGTTAAACCCCACTTAAAACCATCATTGAGTGCTTGTAATAACTTCTGATTGTGATCAAAAGTTGATTTTGATTCTGTAATAGGCAGACATGCACTCTTTGTATGTTTTATAATGGATTGAACGCTACACCTGCTTATCATTTGTCATAAACATTCTTTATTGTTAAGAAAATACCATGAGCTACACAAGTGGTCAGAATTGTTGGTACCCTTGGTAAATATGATCAAAGAAGGCTGTGAAAATAAATGTGCATTGTTAATCCATTTGATCTTTTATTTTAAAAAATCACAAAAATCTAAGCTTTCATTGGAGAATAAAATTTTAAAATGGGGGGAAATATCATTATGAAATGTTTTTTCTCAAATACATGTTGGACACAATTACTGGTCCCCCTAGAAATTCCTATGAGTAAATATAATTGAGCTTCACAAATTAGAAAGTGGCTTTAAGAAAAGAGCTAGAGCAGTGAAAAATCCCATTGCTACCATCAGGGCAATAATTAAGAATTTCCAATCAACATAAAATGTTATGAATCTGCCTGGAAGAGGACGTGTGTCTATATCGTCCTAATGCACGGTGAGGAGGAGAGTTTGAGTGGCCAAAGACTCCTCAAGGACCACAGCTGCAGAATTGCAGAAAAAGGTTGAGTTTCGGGGTCAGAAAACCTTTAAAAAATATGATCAAAGAGCACCTACATCACCACATGTTGTTTGGGAGGGCTTCAAGAAAAAAATCAAGAAAAGAAAATGCTTTCACCAAAAAACAATCTCCAGCATATTCAGTTGTTAGACACGACTGGAACTTCAAATGGGACTGGGTTCTATGGTCAGATGTAACTAAAAAAAATAACTTTTTAGCATCAAACACTCAAGATGGGTTTAGTGAACACAGGGATAAAAAGTACCCCATGTGTACATTGAAATATACTGCTGTATTTTTGATGTCGTGGGCCTATATTTCTGCTGGAGATCCTGGACATCTTGTTTAGACACATGGCATCATGGATTCTATCAAATACCAACAGATAAAAAATCAAAAAGTGACTGATTCTGTTAGAAATCTTATAATGGGCCATGTTTGGATCTTCCAACTGGACAATAATCCAAAAACAAACCTTAAAAACAACACAAAAATGGGTCACTGGGCACAAAACCAAGCTTCTGTTATGGCCATTTCAGTCCTCTGACCTGCACCCTATAGAAAATGAGTGAGGTGAACTGAAGAGGAGAAGCACCGTCATGGAGCTGTGAATCTAAAGGATCTGGAGTGATTCTGGATGAAGGAATGGTCTCTGATCTCTTGTCAGGTGTTTTCTAATCTCATCAGGCATTATAGGAGAAAACTCCTATACTATTTTGGCAAATGGAGGTTTCAAAAAGTATTGAATAAAAGGGTAACGTTAATTGTGTCCAATGTGTATTAGAGAAAAACATTTATTTCATAATGATATTTCCCCCATTTTAAATTTTTATTCTCCAATGAAAGGTTAGATTTTTTTTTTATGTTTTTTTTTTTTTTTTTTTTTTTTTTTTTTTTTTTTTTTTTTAAATAATAGATCAAAGGGATTAACAATGCAGATTCATTTCCACAGCCTTCTTTGATCATATTTACCAAGGGTACCAACAATTCTGACCACGTGTGTACATTAAAACCCATACAGAAAATATATTGTCATAATCATATGTCTATTTGCTCATATTTCATGTGTAGAAAAATATTTCGACACAGGACAAAAAAAATAATTCTTGCTATTTCGTGCCACAAATGGTCGTGCCTGGTGTGAATAGACCCATAGGAGTCTGTTGTTTTGATTCAAAAGCATTATTTGCACCAAATTTTCACGTTCAGTGTGAAAAAGCCTTTAGTCTTCCAAAATTATATAATGTGTATTGCATGCTTGCAGACATGGAAATGACACACGGGTCTTCAGACTTGAGTTTGTGTCCAATCAGGAGTTCACTGAAAACGAATTCATGAAATGGAGAGAGGCGGTAAGTTTCGTGTAGCTGCATTTTAGGTTAATCTTAGAATTGCAGTCAACTTTTAGCATTATGGGATGTGCATGACCAGTAGTAACCTTGTTGCTGCCCCTTAGATGATGTCAGCAGGAATGCAGCTTCCTGCTCTGGATGAGATTGGCAAAAAAGAGCAGTCCATCAAGGAGGCGGTCAACTACAAATTCAATGACAAAGACATTGAGGATGTATGTCACAGTGATGTCGTTTCCTATTGTCTTTAATATAGGATATTTCGTTGGTTGTCAGTTTTATCAGTGTATAACAATGTGGTTCTATTTTTTTATTTTTATTAATACAGATTGTCAAAGAAAAAGACAGATTCCGAAAGGCCCCACCAAACTACGCCATGAAGAAAACGCAACTTCTCAAAGAGAAGGTTGTAATGTTTCTAAAATATCATGACAAGTAGATAATTGGTGTTTGTTTCTGTTTGAGCGCATATTTGAGATCTCATGCTAATCTTGCGCAACTTGTGTGTGCAGGCCATGGCTGAGGAGAGCGGTGATGGAGAGAAGGTGAAAGTGCTGCAAGATCAGTTGAATGAGCTGGAGGAGAGGGCAGAAGCACTTGACAGACAGAGAACCAAAAATATCTCTGCCATCAGGTCAGAAAAGTGAAAGTAATCATACTGACCTCAAACCTCTAACTTGTCCTCTTCATAATAATTTTTTGTTTTTCTCTTTTCCAGCTATATCAACCAGAGGAATAGGAGTTGGAACATTGTGGAGTCAGAGAAGGCATTGGTGGTAGGTGTTCCTCTCAGGATTTTTTATTTTTTTTTGGAGCTGTTACTCTCCTAAAGAACATTCTGGGATCTGAAATGTCTTGGTTGTGTTTCAGGCAGAGGGTCAGAACTCGAAGAACCAGCAGATGGATCCGTTCACCAGACGGCAGTGTAAACCAACTATGGTGTCCAATGTGAGGGATCTTTCTGTCAGCTATGCTGTTTTCCTTCGCTCTTAAGCTCATCCTTTTTTGGTCATCTGAAAAAACTGAATTCTCTCTCTTTCTTCCTCAGGCGAGAGATCCTTCAGTCCATGCTGCAATTTTAGCTCATCTCAACCAGAAGTACGGTTCAGGCTCAGGCCAAGACAACAGCCAGCAGGCTAATAAACAGGTAACACACGCACAAACACGCCCACAGCAACATGAGCCTGTTCTGGCCCAGAATTAACTTGCTTAATTTGTTTATTATGCAGGGCCAGCCTAGCCAGAAAGACAAAGACATTACCAAGCCAACCAGTGACCTCTCAGAGGACCTTTTTAAAGTTCATGACTTTGATGTCAAAATTGACCTGCAGGTTCCTAATGCTGGTAAGTTTGTCTCAGATCTAATAGCCATATTTGATTTAATTTTTTTTGAAAGCAAAATTAAGCAGTGCAATGCTTTTTTTTTCTTTTTTTTTTTAAAGAAATTAATACGTTTTTTCAGCAAGGATGCATTAAATTGATCAAAAGTGACAGTAGAGCTATTTATAATGTTACAAAATTTCTATTTCAAACAAATTCTGTTCTTTTCAACTTTCTCTTAATCAAAGAATCCTGAAAAAAATGATCACATTTTCCACAGAAATATTAAGTTTTTTGTTTGTTGAGCATCAAATCAGTGTATTGGAATGATTTCTGAAGGATTATGTGACACTAAAGACTGGCGTAATGATGCTGAATATTCAGTTTTGCTATCACAGGAATAAGTTACGTTTTAAAATATATTATAATAGAAAAGCTGTTTGAAATAGTAACAATATAGTATACTATTACTGTTTTTAAGATATTTATTTCAAAAACATCAAACCCCTAACTTTTGAACAGATGTGTGTATGATTCTGATCCTATGATCTGATGTCTTTAAATCTACAATTTATTTCAATCATCCACAGAAGCAAAGTCTTTGTCGGTGAGTTCGAATGCATTACCTGTTAAAGATGGAGCACCACGCCGATCTCTCAACCTGGAGGACTACAAGAAGAGGCGAGGACTCATCTGACCTACGTTTTTTTTTTATCCTCTCCTGCGTGATTGGACACCAGTGCCGGGGGTCTACAGCTGCGGCCACCCCTGTGTGTGAGTGTGTTTGGGGAAAGTATGTGAATGTACGTGTGTGTGTGTGTGTGTGTGCAAGAGAGTGTATGATAAAGAGAAAGAATAAGTGTATACCTTTAAGACTGAGCGTGTCTGAGACTGTGTGTGTGTGTGTTTCACCTGTTTGTAAGAGGAAATATTGATGAATAATGATCACTTTCAGGTCTTTTCCTGCGAAGGGTCACTTTTTGAGAGATGAAAAGTCCTCTGCGTTATTTACGGCGTGTGCAGACGTGAGAACAGAAATGCGTTACCTCTGATTCTCCTTTTCGTACCAGTGTATTCAGCATATTTTGTCCCTCTCAGAAACGACCCTTTTATATCCAAGCTTGTGAATGACTATCTTAAAGGACACTATTAAAAAAAGACAACACAAATCTTGGGTTTTTTGGAAAGGTGTAATTAGTTGTCAATAATGTGTTTGGGTCTGCCTCGCTCCTCCTGAAAACGCTCTGAAGTTTTTTTTTAAACAAGCATTTTCTTTTCTTCCCCTAACCCATATGTAATGGGTTGCTAGGACAGTCCTGCTTAACTCTGCTTGCTGGTTCAGAGGCCAAGGAGCCGACCAATCAGAGAGGGAGTTTGACAATGACATCACACTCCCTAAATATAAACGTTTGTTTCATGTAAGACAATGATCAAATAAACGTCTGTCATGGACAATAAAACTTTGAGAATTGATGTATCTTTTTGTTTTTACTGCTCTTTTTTCCCTTCCATATTCCTCTGTCTCCCTCAGAGCTGTTGTAAGTGTTATTGATCATTAATTATTGATGAAGTCTTTTAGTCGGTTCTCGTATCGTTGTGGCATGCCTTGTAAATAAGCGATCTTGAGTGAGTGCGGCTGAATAAAGGAGGAACTGTTTCATAATTCATGTGTTTGTGTATTTACTGCTCAGATGGTTCTTTTAGTTTTAATTTTGAAAATCTTGTGTTAGAAAAGGAATATAGCAAGACTAATTGGATTATATTGAAAATGCAGTAAAAACCTATAAATAATTACCAGTACAGATATCCCTAGAAAATGTTTTGTTTGAAACATTTTGATTAGAGAAAGCAGACACCTGAAATATTTAAAAAGAAATTTCTAGTTTTTCATATTAGAAGTTTGAAAATGAAATGTCAAAGTAGTAAAATATTCACCATATATTCAGTTAATATCAAAATTAGGTAATAGATTTTGAATAAATATGGTTTTCATACTTTCAAATTGTGAGTTTAATGTTTTAGCACTTATCACCATACATTTAATAGGGCAACGAAAAATAACTGCATGATAAGAATGCATAGAGGCATTATAATATTATATTATATATTTAAAAGAGTACTGACCCAATTACAGTCAGGCACACCAACACCGTTAAACCTTTTCTACTCGGGCACTGTGCAGGGCGCACTGTTATGGGTCCTTTGTGTAGTTCCTGGTCCACGTCGGTCTGGATCTGGATCAGGATGAGTACCAGGATAAAAACAGTCACCGATAAGCGATCGAGGGACCAGTAGACACAGTTTCTCCTGATATCCTCCAAAACATGTCAATGCAAGATTTGCTTACCGCTTTCTGAGAGATCGAGAGCCCCTTCAGGTACAAAAATATGACCTTAAATGTAGTTATTGGGCAGAAGACGTGAAGCTGACCATGTAATGCTTAGCACTGTATTGTCATGTTTAGCGGATTTACACTACAAATGAACAAGTGTAATTTAATCGATAGCTAGACGAAATGTAGCGGATAGTAATTTAAAAATGACAGATGTCAGTTTTGTGTGAATACACCGTGTTATACGCATTTAAATGCAATATGTAAACAAACATTGATTAGGGAGAACTATAAAGAAATGTCGACTACAGATGAATAATTATTGCTGGAATATGCTTAGTATAATAAATTGAAATACAGTTTATAAGTGTTTTCATACTAGAGACTATAAGCATTAATGCTTATTGAGAGGAGGTTAAAAACTCTGGATGTGAAGTGTATTTTAAGGGATGGGTTTTGTTTTCAGCTTATGTTTGCATTTAAGAAGTCAAATATTACAGATATGACTCTTCAGTGTTAGCCTCTCTAGTTTGAAAATGATCTGTTTTTCTAATAAAAATGAAAAATTATAACTTAAAAGCACAAAAATGTAGTTAGGTTATTGAATGCAAGAAACTGGTGTGACAGGCTTGCAAGCATGCCATCACTTTAACATCTCTGCATGCATGTTTTCATTTCCAGAAGATCTCAGGATGTCTTGGCTTGTTGATCTTGCCGGGAAGGCAGAGGACTTCCTAAATAAAGTGGACCAGGGTGCAGCCAGCGCCTTGATAAAAAACACTCAGAAGTCTTCCCTGTCCTACAACAGCCCTGACACCACAGATTCAGTCCAGTACAACTCTGCCACTTACAGCTCCACCCAACAGCACAGGGACTCCATCTCCTCCTCATCCCATGAAACTTCAGCTTTCATCTCCGCAGCTGCTGGGAACATAAAGAAATCCAAAGCCACGGTTTTGACCGGTACAGCTAATGTCTCCAGCACCACGCCTTTGGGTTCTAGCAGCAAGGTATCATCCAACTTTGTGCGACCCAAAAAGCCAGAAGTAAACGATGATTTGCTCTTTGACTTCTTGAATAGTTCGGACCCACCGCAGAGCGAAAGAAAGGAGGTCCGAAGAGAAACAGTGTCTAAAGTACTGGGTCCAGCAGGTGGGTCAGCTCAGACCCAGATGCCCCCTATTTCTGTGGCTGGCGACCTGCAGATGGGCCCCTCTGTTACTGCAACCCCGTCATCAACACAGGGCCTTTCCAGAAATTCCAGCCTCAGCTCTCTCTCAAACAGCTCACACAGCGTTAAAACCGAGGATGGCTACAGAGACCAAAGCCAAGGTACAAAACATACATCATACATCATTTGGTTCATTGCATTGATCTGAGAGCAAGAAATTTGTCTTATTTTTTTTTTTTTATATATATCAATGCAGTTTAATAACATTTTCTGTACTCCCAAAAACTGATATTTATAATATTTATATTATTTTGTCTTGCAAGTCCAATTAAAGATTTTTTTTATAGAGATGTTGTGTATGCAAAATTGTCTTTTTTGTTTGTTTGTTTGTTTGTTTTGTTTTGTTAAATTTTAATTAAATGCATTGAATCTTTGTTTGCCATGAAATAGCCTGTGAAGATGAAATGGCAGCAAACTTAAATATTATTTAATTCATCTAGTAGGCAGTATTTTTCATTTTTGTTTAGTTTGATGTGAAGTAGTAAAATAACTAAAACTAAATAAACTAAAACTAATAAATAATAATAATAATAAATAAAAACTACAGTCGTGGTCAGAATTATTGGCACCCTTGGTAAATGTGATCAAAGATGGCTCTGAAAATAAACCTGCATTATTAATCCTTTTGATCTTTTATTTAAAAAAAATCACAAAAATCTAACCTTTCATTGAACTAAAACGATTGAAAATGGGGAAAATCTCATTATGAAATAAATGTTTTTCTCAAATACACGTTGAACAAAATTACTGGTCCCCCTAGAAATTCTTCTGAGTAAAATATCTCTGAAGTATATTCCCATTCATATTCACAATTTTGAGCACTCCAGGGTGATTATGAACATGAAATTATCCAGCCATGGCTTCCTGTTTCACAGAAATATAAATAGGAGGGAAAACAAAGCCCAAATTCCCTTAATCATCCATCACAATGAGAAAAAACAAAGAATATATTTCTGATGTGCAGCAAAAGATAATTGAGCTTCACAAATTAGTGAAGTGGCTTTAAGAAAAGAGCTAGAGCAGTGAAAATTCCCATTTCCAACATCAGGGCAATAATTAAGAATTTTCAATCAACAGAAAATGTTACGAAACTGCCTGGAAGAGGACGTGTGTCTGTATCGTCCTAATGCACGGTGAGAAGGAGAGTTTGAGTGGCTCAGGACTCTCCAAGGACCACAGCTGGAGAATTGCAGAAAATAGTTGAGTCTCGGGGTCATAATACCTTAAAAAATTGTCAAACAGCACCTACATCACCACATGTTGTTTGGGAGGGTTTCAAGAAAAAATATCCTAGCTCATCCAAAAACAAACTCCAGCATTTTCAGTTATCAGACACGATTGGAACTTCAAATGGGACTGGCTTCTATGGTCAGATGAAACTAAAAAATTAGCTTTTTAGCAGCAAACACTCAAGATGGGTTTAGTGAACACAGAGATAAAAAGTACCCCATGTGTACAATGAAATATACTGCTGTATTTTTGATGTTGTGGGCCTATATTTCTGCTGGAGGTCCTGGACATCTTGTTTAGACACATGGCATCATGGATTCTATCAAATACCAACAGATAAAAAATCAACAAGTGACTGACTGTTAGAAATCTTATAATGGGCCATGTTTGGATCTTCCAATTGGACAATAATCCAAACACAAACCTCAAAAACAACACAAAAATGGGTCACTGGGCACAAAACCAAGCTTCTGCTATGGCCATTCCAGTCCTCTGACCTGAACCCTATAGAAAATGAGTGAGGTGAACTGAAGAGGAGAAGCACTGTCATGGAGCTGTGATATGAGGAATGGTCTCTGATCTCTTGTCAGGTGTTCTCTAACCTCATCAGGCATTATAGGAGAAAATTTAGAGCCGTTAAACTGGTAAATGGAGGTTTCAAAAATTATTGAATAAAAGGGTGCCGTTAATTGTGGCCAATGTGTATTAGAGAGAAAAAATAATTTCATAATGATATTTCCCCCAATTTTAAATTCTTATTATCCAATGAAAGGTTAGATTTTTGTGATTTTTTTTTTTTTTTTAAATAAAAGATCAAAAGGATTAACAATGCAGATTAATTTTCACAGCCGCCTTTGATCATATTTACCAAGGGTGCCAATAATTCTGACCACGACTGTATAGGCATAGACAAAAAAATAAAAAACAGCAAATTTACTAAAACTAAATTGCTAAATAAAATGCTAGATAAATAAAATTACTAATAAAAATACAAAATCTAATTCAAATATTAACAAAAGCTATAATAGTAAGTCAATGGTAATAAAATGGCATGCATACTATTTTAACTATTTTGTCAAATATATATTTAATGTAAAAACAAAAATCAATGACTTAAATGCTAAAAATGAATAAAGGCATCACAATGTTACAGTATGAAAAAATAATATTAATTTTAAGATCTGTTAAAGCTTGCATTTAACAGTGTTATAGTGTTCAAAGATACACGCCTTTACTACTGTTTTGATAACATGTAGTTCATCCTCTTTGAACTTTCTTATTTTATATGTTCTGTCCAGCTGATGTTCATGAGAGTTTGAATCCAGGGCTGAATGTTCCCGCAGAGGCCCAGCCAGCACTGGAGATCCCACCTCAAGAGCTGCAGCAGCAGCAGCAGGGCCAAGAGCATGTGATCTCCAACCTTCGTCTCGAGAACCAGCTTTTACGCAATGAAGTCTGTTCTCTCAACCAGGAAATGGCCTCTCTAATCCAGAGAGCCAAAAACATGCAAGAGGGTGAGCCAGTGAGACTGTTTGCTGAACTGTATGCTATAAATGTGTTTTTAGTATAATATATACTGTTATAGTATTTATTAACATTTCAATTTTTTGCATTTATTTTTATAATTTCAGTTTTCATTTTAATTCTATTATTTTATGTGCTTTTTTCATTTTTATTAGCTTTATTTATTTATTTTATTTCTATTTAGATTTCATTTATTTTTATTTCGGGTTTTATCAGGTTTAATTACTTCAACCTAAACAATTTATTTCAGTTAGTTGCTAAAAGAACAATTCAAGTTTTTAATCTAATATTTATTTTATTTCAGATTTTTGTTGCAATTAACAAAAACATATTTTAATAGTTTTAGTTTTAATTAACAATAACAACACTGCTACGAAGTACAAAAGCGTAGGAAGCCATTAAATGATAAAATCCTCTACTTTTGTAGAGGTGAACCTTTCCAGGGCTCGTGCTGAAAAGTGGAACTCTGACCAGTCTCGCGTTGATCGCACGGTTCGAGAGCTGAGGGCCCAGGTTGATGACCTCACAGAAGCCCTGTCTGCAAAAGATGGTCAGCTGGCAGTCCTTAAAGTACGACTGGACGAGGCAGATCAGCTACTGAAGGCCCGAAGCTCTGCCCTGGAGGAAGCTCAGAACGAGAGGATCAGGTGGGTTTCTTTGACAATTCACGGAAGCAGAAGAGAACACTTCTTGTTTAGTTAGAGACAAGTTTATCTATATCTTCTTTTAACTGAATAAACCAGCCTCTTTTGCTGTTTTTTATGTTTTAGGATTCTTCAGGATCACAGTGAGGGAAGCAGTCTTCAGTCTCAGGCTTTACAGACATTACAGGACAGAGTAAGAGATGCAGAAGCAGCAGTGAAGAGAGAACAGGAGAGCTACAGACAGATGCAGGTGAGTTAACAGGTGTCATAGAAACAAACAGAACCAGCATTTATGTGGCAAACTCCATCTAGAGATAAAAAGATGAATCTGGTAGATCTTAATTACGTGCTATTTTCTCACAGGGTGAGTTTGCAACACGACTGGCGAAGGTAGAGTCTGAGCGGCAGCAATTGGCGGAGTCATTAACAAACACAGATCGTCGGGTGATGGAAGAGAAACAAAGAGCTGAGGAACTACTTCAACAGGTCAAGAGTGCCCGATCCACAGCAGAGTACACCAAACAAGAGCTACAAGACTACAAAAACAAAGCCTCACGTATATTACAGGTCTCATTCTCTCTTTATTTTCATGTCACTTTTTATCTCTGTTTGATAAGTGTATGGAGGATCATGGTTGTTATTCCTCCAGTCTAAGGAGAAGCTGATCAGCAGTCTGAAGGAAGGCTCAGGTCTGGAGGTGCTGGAGGGGGCCGGGGCTGGAGTTGAACTCGAAGAGCTCCGTCATGAGAAAGAGCTGCAGAGAGAGGAGATTCAAAAGCTACAGGCCCAAATACAGAGCTTACGAACAGAGATACAGGTACAAATGCAAGATTACAAAATATACCATCTCACTGTAGAGTTAAAGGCTGGGTGATATGGCATAAAATCTTGATATTTTTTAGCCTTTTGATTGTGTATATATATATATATATATATTGTGTGTATTCATATTTTTGTCTTTGCTTTTAAATTACTGAAGGCTAAAGGACCAAAATATAGTTTCTTTGCAAATAAAGACCGTAAGTGGTGAAACGCTTGTAATTCTACACGAAATTAACACAGCTCAAAATTTGATTTAATTATTTACATTTCTATGTCACTAAAGTAATACATGTTAATAAATAACAGTTACCTATATCTTGTTAGAATATTTTAAGATAATTTATGTATTTAATTTTATTTAATTTTTGTACTTAAAACATGAGTAAATAGTTTGAAAATCAAAAATATTTGTTAATTTCCAGCAAAATCATTGGAAAGATAATAAATGTTTGATGTTGTTAAAAACATGAAAAAAACATGCATTGATTATGCTATAGTAAATAAACAACTAAAAATCAGATGTAATTATTTTCAATTATACGAACCACTATAATAATACATAGAATTAAATAGCATTATTTACTCACATTCTGCTAAAATATTTTATGATGAAAGACATCAAACGTGTTTATTTTTCTTAATTAAAATAATAATACAATAAAAGTATTCACTGCAAAATCATTGGAAATATGTCATGAATATTTGATGTATATATTAGCCAGCTGTAATACAGATACAAACACACACTGCATATTTGATTTTCCTCGTGTTTCCTCTAGGATCTGGAAACCCAGGCACTCACAGAGACCGAAAACTGGAGAGAACAGCTGGCAGAAGTACAGGAACAACATGCCCAGCAGATCAGAGCCAAACAGGAAACAGAAGCGGAACTGGAGAGATCCAAACAGGTACGTGATTGATTAAAAAAAAAAAGAAAAAAAGAGTAAACTTGAGATAGCACATCCAAGTTTGTAGAGGGGGTATATTGTGGTTTGTTACATTGTTTATTTTAAAAAGAAGAATATTCTGAATAATGAGTAAATGTTGATACATTTTAATGCAGGAACTGCAGTACATTGAGGAAGAGCATCATCGCACTAAAATCACCCTTCAGGGTCGCGTCAAAGACAGAGAAGATGAGATCCAAAAGCTTAGAAACCAGGTACTCATGTAGGAATAGCAATTACGGTTTTATAATAAAATATTTTTAAAAGAAACACCTGTGCACCTGCTCCAAGATTCTGAATTTTTATGGTGATTTTTACAATTCCTCTGCTAGCTGACCAACAAGGCTCTGAGCAACAGCAGTCAGGTGGAGCTGGAGGGCCGTTTGCACCAGCTGACAGAGACACTGATTCAGAAGCAGACCATGTTAGAGGCCCTTGGCACAGAGAAAAACTCTCTGGTCTTTCAGCTGGAGAGGCTGGAACAGCAACTGAAGAGCCTGCAGGGTGGTCAGAACAGCGGCTCACACATCAACATGGCTGCCATGGAGGGACCAGGTCAGTGCACTGCAGGACTTTTTTCTTTTTTTTTTAAATCAAACCAGGTTATTATCATTAACTACAATTAAAACGAAAAGTATAAACACAGCAAAATTTATAAAACTTTGTGTAAAATTATAATGAAAACAGAAAATATAAAAATAAAAGTTAATTCAATTAATAATAAAAACTATATATTTCATATTAATAATAAAATTAACACTGAATCAAACCACTCAATTCAAGCTTTTTTGTGTAGAATAATTTAACTCTTGATGCTTTGAAGCCCAACATGATTGTGTGTGCTTGTGTATAGGTGCTAGGCAGAGGAACACACCAATCCTGTTTAATGATGCAGACGGACCGGGTACAGGAGTGTATGGGAAGGTTCGTAAAGCGGCCAGCACCATCGACCGCTTCAGGTAATTGAGTCCCTGGAAATCTTTTTTTTTGTGTGTGTGTGCTAAATGTATTTTACAGTGTCCCAATAGTATTAAAATGTGTTTTTTCCTCCAGTATACGTCTAGGAATCTTTCTCAGACGTTACCCCATGGCCAGGGTCTTTGTTATTATTTATATGGTGAGTATACAGCACATTAAGGAATATATGAAAGTTGAAATGGATGAAAACTGGATGAGTTTGTGTTTATGTCATAATCTCTGTTTTTCTATCCAGGCATTACTACACCTTTGGGTAATGATTGTCCTTTTGACATACACACCAGAGATGCATCACAATCATCCTGATGGGAGATAAAGGACTTTCCACCTGTAACAACGCATAATAACCTGTTTGAGATTAGTAAGGGTTAATAAAGGTTAAGCTTAGGGAAATTTCAGGCTGCTGTACAGTGGCTCAGTATGCATTCATCTTCAGTTTGCACAGACATGCTCTTGGGCGGTTCTTTCTCTCTCTCTCTCTGTTACTCTGTTTCTCTCTCATTTCCCCTCATTCCCTTCATTTATTTTCTGTTTTGGCCCTTACATGACTGAATGCTTTCAGTAAAATCTGGCATGAGTGTAAAAAACAGTAAAGTGAAATATTTAAGGTGTAATTTAAAGGTGTGGTTTTATTCAATTGAGAATCTTTTGTCTTTTATTCATCTGTTTCACGCAGATGTAATCATGACTATTTTTGTTACAGGAAATAACAGATTGTATTCCCCACACTGTAAAGCAGATTTATCTTAATAAATATTAACACGGACATAATCTTAATTCTCCCAGCTGCTTTTGTGACTCTCTATCTTTTGAAGTACTCAGTGGTGATAATGAGGAAAATGTAGAAGTTACTACAGTAAATGTATTATATATTATATTTTATAATTTGTTATTACAATAAAAATAACACGCATACTTTAATATTTAATAAATTATACATACGTGATTTTATATTGTTCAAAATTTTTGGATTGGTAAGATTTTTGATGGTCTCTTATGCTCACCAAGGCTGCATTTTATTTAAAAATACAGTAAAAACAGTAATATTGTGAAATATTATTACAATTTCAAATGACTGTTTTTATTTTTTAATGTATTTAAAATGATCTATTCCTGTGTTGGCAAAGCTGTATTTTCAGCATCATTACTCCAGTCTTCAGTGTCACATGATCTTTCAGAAATCATTCTCATTTGCTGATTTGGTGCTTGAGAAATAATTGAATGCTAGTGTGTTATTTATTTATTATATAAATAAATAATAATAAATAAATATATTAAATAGATTATATATATTATAAACCTTTTTTCATTTCATTTTTTTCATTTATATATATATATATATATAAATGAAAAAAATGAAATGAAAAAAGGTTTATAAGGTCTATTTATAAGGTTTTTAACCTTATAAATGAAAAAAAAAATCATCATATATTAATATTATCATATTTGACCACCACCACCACCACATTAAAGACAAAACTTGGCCAAAACCAAAGTTTTATCACATGATTGCAGGACTCTTTCTGTCCAGTGGGGTCGCTGTTGATGGGTGGGGTGAAAAGTGTGCGCTGGATTGTGTTGGTCCTCCACCGTCCCATAATCCATCTGTGCTGTCCACGTCTCCGCTGACGGATGATCAGTCCGGCTGTGATGGTAGCGGTTGAGCTGGCACTTTATCCGCGTGAAAAACACAGCGACCCAAAACAAACCTGTACCAGAAACCTGTCTGTCCGTTTGTGGATATAACCCGGCAACAAGGTCTTCGCGATTTCTGTGGATTTAACACGTATAATCCTGCGTTTTGTCTTTGTTTGTCATGAAGTTTTGGACCAGCTGGAATCAGGATCCGCCGCTGATTAACTATTATTACGTCTATTAAAAACAAACCAGCGTAAAACGCTTGTTATTATTAATCAGCTTGAGTACATGAAGCCCTCGCTCGCACGGATCTGTGCTGTCAATGCGTTGTCTGTGTGTCTGAGAGGCCCGTGTCGGTGATTAAGAGTTAGATCCGGTTCGGCTCATCATGTCGTCCTGGCTGGGAGGGTTAGGCTCTGGCCTGGGTCAGAGTTTGGGTCAGGTCGGGGGAAGCTTGTCTTCTTTCACCGGGCAGATCTCTAATTTTACCAAAGATATTCTCCTGGAAAGCGCCGAGGAAGTGGGAGGTGAGTTGACAACAGTCACTTCCCATTTTGTTTATTATGCTTTTATATTTAGCGAGCACAACCGTAGGCTAGACTAATGAATGTGACAGTTTTATGTTGATTAGTTTATGAATACAGTCAGTCCAGTTATGCTTGATATTAAAATATCTAAGTTAATCTCACTGTGAAATGTACCAATTGTTTTTGTCTGGTTTTTGAGATATGACTACTCTACTCTTTTTAAAGATGTGATTGTGTTTACATCGGCAATTGGTCGAAGAAATTAAAGGGAAAGTGCTCTCAAAAATGAAAATAATTATACTTTTCCAAACCTAAATGACTGACTTTCTGAGAAACACTAAAATAAATGTTAGGGACCTGCAGCCTCTATTCTATGTAATGAAAGTGAATAATGACAGAGCCTGTCATTCTGCCTATCTCCTTTTGAGAAGAAAGTAAGTCACACAAGGTTGGAAGAAACAAGAGGTTAGGGTGTGTAAATGGCAGAGTTTTCATTTTTGGGTAAACTGTCTCTTTAGGATTTCCATTGTCATTCTCTACAAATGTCATATGATGCTGCAGTGTGCTTATGCAATGGACTGAAGTAATTATAGTAAGCCAGAGTAAGAGGTTTGTTTGCATACAGCCGCTGAATCCCTATTAGAGATGTAGTTTCGGCTAAAGTTTAGGCACTTGATCTTAATCCAGAAAGTGCTGGATGTTTCTTTCTTTTGTGGGTGGGGACTTAATATTAAGTACTTTGGTGAGTATCTGGCCCAATAATTTTGCCAACACAGAGGTACAGTTTTTTTTTTTTTTAAACCAACAAAACCCTTACTAGTGTTAAAAGTAAATATGCCCTTTTAGGCCGTTGGAGGAGTGGACAGACACACACAGAGCACACTGAGAACTTTGATCAGCAGCTTCCAGCAAAGCAGACAGACCTTGAGTCAATATGTCATGTCTCACGATGCACTGACATGCCTGTTTTATAGCAGACTTACAAAAAAATTAAATTACCTGCTTTTGTTGTCTTTTAGACATAAATGTCGTGTGTCAACTTTACCAAACGTTATGTTTGTTAACATTAGGTGTCACGAAAGCACTGAACAGCATTTAATAATATAGGTTAATTATAGTATTATTGTTAATTCTTGCTCATTACTTATACATTAAGTAATAATAATGTTAATATTAGTAATGTTAATATTTGTAACTTGAAATGTTAAAAAATATATTTGTAGCTATATGTAGAAATAACAATAACAAAGTAGATGAATAAAGGCTGTAAAAATATTGTTCATTGTTATTTCATGTCATCTATTGGATGAATTATTTTTAACATATAGAAACTAATTGTAAATTGTTACCAGTGGTATATTGGCACTGTTTTTAGGCTGGCTGCTTGGAAGTGGCAGATGTGACACCTGGTAGGGGTTTGTCCTCTTCCACAACAACAGAGACCACCTACATGCAATGTGTCCTTGAGAAAGACAGAGCTTCAGATGGATTGTCGCGACTCGCTATTATTATTTTAAGCTGCTTTAGATAAAGGCTACATTGAAGTGACTCCATCACTTTTTATGCAACACAATATCAAGTAGTTATTTAGTAGGTGCTGTTAACTTGTAGAGTGGTGTTATGACTAAAACTGTTTGGCCATAACCGTAGCCTTAAGCTTAGCTCCATGATACTTCAAGAAGATCATCTAACTAATGGTGATTTAATACAGTTATTGCTATTATACACTATGCTACTCCACCCCAATTGTGTTTTTAAGGCAGACATTTTCCTATGGTAATGAGTTCCTTAATGCCCAAATGTAGTGATTTACATTTGTAGTGAATTAGCTTAGCTAACTGTGTTTAACCTCAGACTTGCTGCGGTTTGTGCTAGTTTTTCTCAAATCCATATTTTATGCATTAAATAATGAAAATAAGTTCATGTTAGTCTTGGGTGCATATATTAGATTTGCAGGTGGGGTTGAGACAGAGTATGCTTTGTGTGCAAATTTCTCTTGTTTGTCATGTGAACCTGAACCGTGTTGAAGTAGAACCTTACTGTTTAGAGCTTGTGGACAAAAACATGCTGTTGCATATTGTTGTTTTTTTCACTCTCAAGAGTTTTATTATATTTAGTAAATAATAAATAATAGTTTTATTTGTTTGTTTAATAGATTTTGTTATTTGCTTAGGAGTCTGTATTTATTTAAGTGTACTTGTTGGTTATAGATGTAATATTCTGCTGTGGCTGTGCAGCTGCTGGGATAAAATAACTGAACTTGATCCTCCTGGAATGTTGGTATTTAAAGGGACAGTCACCCAACAATTGAATAATGTGTCCTTTAAAACCATGACTTTAAATGATTCCTGTGGAAAATGCAAATGTACGCTTTTGTTGGTTTAATAGGATATTTTTACAACTGGCAAAGATTGTTCACCTAAATAGGGCTGCACAATTAATCGAATTTCTAATCGCGATTACGATTATGGATGCCACGATTACATAATCGTTCAAAGCCGCGATTACAAAAATAAATAAACAATTAAAAATGCCCACTTGCATTACACTGGATAAAAGACATTTAGTCTAACTGATAGTCGTTGTCACTCTGTTGTGCATGATAGATATGTTAAACGCCAAACGTGTCAAAAGCGGAACAAAATAGCGATACTCGTTTGAACTTCACGCCACACTGACCTTTCATCCGCTCGCCTCAAAAGAAAACAGCGCAGCGCGAGCTTGGAGCGTATGCGTTTATTACAGTGACCAGTCACGATCACACACTAAACAACGCTGTGAAATCCAGTAAGAAGCACTCGAGTTCAAATCACGTCTCTTTAATTTAAATTAGTTTAAGCCAAATAAATCGGAGCTGTTATTCTCATCAACACTGATGCAGAAATAGTGCAACAACGATCCAGTTAGAAGACGTTTCAATCCACAAATCACCCACATTTACCATAGTTTTACTGTAGTAACAGTAACGGTAACAATGGTACTGTGGCAGAAAAGTAGGATATTCATATTGAGTATTATTATATTATTAATATACTAAATATGTTAAAGGAGTAATGGAATATAAAAAGTAGCCTATAGTTAGGCTACTTTTTTTTACCATGGTAATGAGGTGCTGTACTTTTGGTTATGTATAAAAGATGAGGCTGTTACAGTTTTCACAATGGTACTGTCAAATGTACATCTGCATCCCAACTCAAGCTCCTGTTCTAATGTGCATTTCTAAGAGACAAAACTTGTAATATTACATGTTCAGTGCTACCAAATCAGGTGCTGG
>JAFVLL020023622.1:0-43041 GCA_021397915.2 Tor tambroides
TTCTGTTTTGCATCTTGAAACAGGGACAGATCAGGGACAGGTCTTCCAGCAAAAGGGCAGAATAAACCCCTTAAGACCTGCAGAGACAAAGGTAGTCCACCCTTTGTTCTCAAAGAAAGGGAGATGTGGTATTATGAATAATAGTGTGAGGAATGCTTTTATTTTGAAGTAGGAGGAGAGGTGACGTCGGTACGGGGGAAAGTTATGTTGAAAAAGAACACGGGTCGATTGCTGCTGTACGGAGTTGCTAAATAAAGACAAGCTCCGAATACGTCGTTCTACGAACCTCTTTTATGAATAACGTGACATGTATAGGTACGTTTTTTCAGTTTTGCAGAAATGTATGAAGAGGCACGTATTTCCAATGAGCCTAGGTTGGAAAAGACGGTCACTATTCCCATTTCAATTTGACTTTAAGTCCAAACTTTATATTTAACAGTTAATATTATATTGTTGCCTGCTCTGCAGGAAGATTTTGATAGATAATAGGCTGTGCATCAATTAACATTTTTCAACTAAATATTGACTGAGGAGGATTATGCATTTAAATGCATTAATATAAAAATTCTTTATATTAAATATAAAAATTATTTCCTTGCTGAAAGATTTTGTCCATGAGCTTCATTTAAAAATCTTAGATATTTTACATTTACTTTGCACTCAAACAAAAAATGAAAAAAGAGAAGAGAAAGAGAAAGGAGAGAGACAGTTAGACATGAACACAGAACAAGAGGAAGGATGATGATGTCTAATATCAGATATTAAAGGGGTCTGTCAGCTTTCCCACCATTCAAAGTGAAATTACAAAGGAATTGAGCAATTAACTGAACACCCAGGTTTGATATGCAAACTATTACATATCCATTTTGGTCTGTGCTTGACCTCACAGTAATCTAGCTCTTACCTATACTTTCTTTCCCACTCTTCCCGGATCCTATCCATCTTCACCACTGAGAGCGATGAAGCCAAGCCGAGTTCAGATAGTCATTCACTTGGTTGATGGTGTGTGGGTGAATTGCCAACCTTTAAAAAGATGGAGAACCACAGAAGGAGGAAGAATGCAGGACAAAAAGAGAAACAAGAAATAAAAAATCATATGAAACTGCACTACGTGCATTGGCAATCACCAGCATTACCAGGCGCAATCTGTCATGCAGAAAGAACCACTACTATATATTTTACACAGGCTCAAGCCAAAATGTGGGTGCAATATGTCATGCATGCACACAACACATTGAGACAGGCTCCACAAGGTATTATATTATGTTAGCTGTGCAATTTACTCCATATGTAGCTGCATTTAAATGTGCATCAATTGATTAGTTAAACAGCAAACACTTATTGTGCTTTATTGTAAATAATAAAAACATTTTCTTTTTACTTACAATTTATAGACAATCCCTTAGGTCTGTTTCACACAGCCTGAAAAATTAACATAAGCAGAGCATATTCATTTCTTTTAAAATTTAAATAGTAATAGCTTGCCTTACAGTGCTGTGCCTGAGGAGTTCCACCACTGAGCCTATTTTTACTGCACAAAGCGTTAAATTAATCAGAAAACACATTTACAATGCACTCTAAACCTACTTATCAACACAGTCTTTTCATTACAGGTTTTTATGCAGTAATATAAAATAATGAAATGAAGTATGAACACATTTTTTTTAAAATCTGTAAATCTGACTGAATCCATATGATTTAAGTAATTTATAGTTACACTCTGGTGTTTCACTTCTATGTAGATTAACTTAGATGTAAATGTGATCTACCACCTCATGTCAGTTAGATTTCAGAATAATCAAGTTTGTAATAATTCTCAATGGCCCACTCCCCATAACCCATAATATCTGGATGTTATGCGCTAGAAATGCACTAACCCAGAAATTACTTTCTTTCTTTCATTCGCTGTTTCTCGTTCTTTCTATCTCTCTTTACTTGCTCGCTTACTTATTGCAGATCTGCAGAGAACGCTTGCTGTTAAGCACGGTAATGTATATGCTGTGAAACAGGCCTCAGAATTATATATTGCTGAAAAACAGAATACACACATATCTGCAGGCCACCCTCTTGGTATGTGAGCTGAAATTGTCACTCAATAAATCTGCATCTTAACTAATTTGCCAGTATATTACTCACCTGTCAAGATCTCAGGCCATTTGTGTCTCTGTGTGAAAGTCTGATCACAAATCAACATGGCTGCCACTAAGCAACAGCAACCAATCTGGATGATACATGCCCTGTCATGTGACTTGTTTCACATCTCATTTAGCTCACCTCTGAATGTACTTTCATTCATTCTTAAGACACGACAGACAAATTCCTCAGTAGACAGAGGTTAAAATAAAGCAAACATTTACAACCACTGCTAGAATGTTTTAAACTATATGTTGCACACCTCGTTGCCCTATCCCCTTTTCATATTTTTCAAATTTTTTTTCTTAATGCTTTCAAAAGGAGTGCTCACCAAGGCTATATTTATTTGATCAAAATACAATAAAAACAGTAGTATTCTGAAATATTATTACAATTTGAACTATTATTTAAACATTTTAAAACGTAATTTATTCCTGTGATATTTCACAGTGATACTTCACTGTCACTTTTTGATCAATTTAGTGCATCCTTGTTGAATAATATAATCATTTTAATTAAAAATTACCCCAAACTTTAGAATGGTGGTGCATCACGATTTCCAAAAAAGAATGAAGCAGCACAACTGTTTTCAACATTAATATATTTTATATATTCAACATTATAATATTTCTAATATTTCTACATGTATTTTTTTAGTAACCCTCTATTTTAACAGTAAATAGCTACACCCAGTGCTTCATTCATTAAATATGAGGACCCAGAACAAGGAGTAACGGATCTGGGGCGGGAAGTTACGGAATACATAAAAAAAGAGTTTGTGACAGGCGAGTTGTCACTTAATAAACATTTTTTTTAGCAGTCCCTGCTAAAGCTTAAAGAAGTAATGAATCAGTTTAAGTTGTTTGCTCAGTGTTTCTCTTGAGGGAGCTCTGTCTTTGGTCCACCACTACCCAAATGTGGACCAGCTGGACCAGCTGCCCCTGCTGGCAGATTTTATACAACACCATTTGGATCCAAATTTAGATCATCTTTCAGCTATTTAAAAGTAGATGTGTATTCTGACAAAGTAAAATATTTTATTACAGTAAAGTATATGATTTACTAGTGCCTTTCATGTCACAGCTCAGGACAGTCACTAGTGAACAGTTTGGAATTGTGGAATTGTGATCATTTTTGTGGGGCCATGA
Source organism: Tor tambroides (assembly GCA_021397915.2). NCBI lineage: Eukaryota > Metazoa > Chordata > Actinopteri > Cypriniformes > Cyprinidae > Tor > Tor tambroides. The sequence goes on from JAFVLL020023622.1 coordinate 3,282, forward strand.
ACCAGTAAGCGTTGTACTGATGTCATTGTCCTGCAGTTTCAGATTAGATGTGTTCAGCTTCGTGCTGCGCATGCAAAGCCATGCATGCCTGTTAGAAATTTCATCTAACTTTTGTCTAACTTGAGACAGCACCAATGCCATCTCACTGTAAGATAATGCCACTTAAGTATGATGAGAGTGATTCAAGAGCAGTCAACTAGCACAAGCTCGACACAGCTGTTTCATGATTGTCCACACTCACCCATGACGACGTGTGTTTCGGGGTTTCGGGTTTATTCTGACAGCTTCAGTTCTGCTAATACTCACAAATCTGTTTTTATAGCATTAAAAACTCTTTTCATATAATCTAATGATTAAAAATATAGACCAACTGTACTTGTATTGAAATAATACTAGCTTAAGGTAAACTATATTCTTGTACATACAGGTGCTGTAAAAGCAATACATAAAGTATTAAATGAAAAGCGCTTCTACATTGTTGTTACATGAAGATGTCTTAAACATCTTTGTATTAGACAAGTATTGTGTCCAATAGACTTCATCACTGATAAAGTATGGAAACAGCATGAGCATTACTACAGAAAAGCAGCCAAAATCCAGCCAAACACATCTATTAATTATATTCAAAGTTATGCAAAAAAGTGCTGCTGGGGTATAAAAAGTCCATAAATCAGTGCTCTTTGGATGCGGGATTCTTTCGTATCATCAATAAACTCATAAATCCAAGTCACTCGAGTAGTGTGAAAAAATGTAAAAATGTAAAAAATTAAAAAGCCTTTATTCACATGGCTTTAGAATTTAAAAACAACACATTTGCCAAGAAAGAAAGAAAGAAATGTGGTGAATTATTAAAAAAATCGGTAACACTTTATTTTAGGGTCTCTTAACTAGTTGCTTATTAGATGCATATTACTAGAATATTAGCCATTTATTAGTACAAATTAAGCATATATTAATGCCTTATTCTACATGACCTTATTCTACATCCCTAATCCTACCCAATACCTAAACTTAACAACTACCTTACTATTAATAAGCAGCAAATTAGAAATTTATTGAGGGAAAAGTCGTAGTTAATAATGAATGTGTTCCCTATTCTAAAGTGTTACCAAAAAAATCTATTTGAATATATATTTAACATGATGTAATATTTCCTGTGAAGGCAAAGCTGAATTTTCAGCAGACATTATTCCAGTCTTCAGTGTTACATGATTCTTTAGAAATAATGAATATGCTGATTTGGTGCTCTGTTATTATCAATTATTATTTGTGCTCAATAATTTTATAATGCTGAAAACAGATTTGCTGATTAATGTTTTCCTAGAAATACTTTAAGGATTCCGTGATGAATGAAAAAAGTACAATGAACTGCATTTATTTAAAATGGAATTTTTCTAAAAACTTTACTGTCACTTCTAAAAAAAATGAATGCAGCTTTGCTGAATAGAAGTATTAATTTAGTTTGAATAGTGTATCAATGTTAGTGCATTGAAGCGGCAAAAAACTGTTTTTGTCAACACTGATAATTATAAGAAATGCATCTTGAGCACCAAATCAGCATATAAGAGTGATTTCTGAACATGCGACACTGAAGATGACACTGAAAATTCAGCTTTGCCATCACAAGAAAATTACATTTTATTCAAATATTTTTTTATTTTAAATTGTAATATTATTTTTAAAAATGTTGCTATTTTTTACTCTGTTTTTGAACAAATAAATGCAGCATTATTGAGCATGAGATTTCTTTAAAAAAAAAAAAAATTTAAATGTCAAACTTTTGGCCCGCCGTGTACATTTTTTGCAAGGTAATGATGACAGATGATTCAGATTCTCACTCAAGGGTTGGGTGGAATTTAATATGTATGCATTCTCTAGTGGCAAAATGTGGTTGTGCAAAACTCATACACAGACAACTGGGGTTGGTTGCTTAGACACGGAATAACAGAACTGTGATTCTCCATTGGAAATGCTTTGTAGGAATAGTCTTAATCTGTGTCTGGGAATCCAGACCTTACAGGCTCATCTGAAAATCACCTCAAATTTAATGGACTATTTCTGAATCAGCTCTGATATCATCATATTACGACAGACTAAACCCTGATTAGGCTGTGTCCAGCTGTAAAATAGCCCATGTCTTGTGTACAAAAACAGCAAATCAACGCAGATTCATTGATCTTAAAATTGCAGTTTGCAGAAAATTCCAAACACTGTAAATTATAGCCTCCACAAATTTGACCAACTCTCATGTTCCAACCATAACCATACTTGGACGGGGTCAGAGTAAATCACCCCTCCTTCTACATAACACGTTCAGTTTTATACATAGATATAAATCTCTTGGTAGCAGAGGGCGATAAAGGCAGGAGAGGCTCAGATTAGTGCATAATTCTGTTAGAGGGCAGTGTAAATCCTGGCATGTTTATATCGCTCATTCGTTCTCTCACGCATTCGTTCAGTCAGTTCGGCTGGCTTGGATTAAACAGAGTGATGTCACCACAACATGTCATGTTTCTGAGAGAGAGAGAGAAGCAGTGGTGGGCATTCAGCTAGAACTATTGCATAAGCTTCAATTTAATACTGTACTTTAACACTTATATTGGAGTGCTGGTAATACTACCTTTATTTTGTCCAGGAGGGGGGTGCAAATGGTCTTATATTTTTGCACAGGACTGTATATTCTCAGGAAATAAAAAAAAATTCCCAGGAAATAATTCTTTTTTAAAAATCTTCATTTATTATGCAGTTTTGCTTTTATCTTGTTTCATTTGTTGTTGTTTTTTTTTATTATCTTGTTTTAATGATTAAATATTTTACTAGAAAACAAGACAAAACAGTATTTTTTCAGTGCACAGTCTAATTCTGTCGCATATTCAAGGTACACATATAATGTATAAATTTCACATAATTATGCAGAAATTCCAATTTTATTTCTTATTCATCAAACATTTTACTTTTATTAGTTTTACTCAGTTTGCATATGAAGTTTTCATCAGATCCATGCATACAAAGAGTTGCGAGAAAGACAGATACAAAGAATAATAAAAAAGAAGGTAAGGAGATGTTTAAAAAGACAAAGACAGGTAATACTGAAAATCCAAACAATTTAAAAAGAATAGCAAGAAGAAAGGATAGAAACCCTACAGAGAAGGAACCCCATATCCTCAAACATATTTGCAGGGGGTTGTGGGAAAGCAGCAATCCAGGTGTATTGCTTTCTCAAATGTAGAGTAACAGTGTTGAACCGGGTGAGGTCATCTCAAAACAGTAAACTCTGTAACAAACCCTTTTGGTTGAGTGTTTATAAAATTTTGGTCATATTTATGGCCAGGCATTGTGGAGATGTGCTGATGTTCATGGCATCATTTTGACAGCGTTGTTCTTCGTTCTCCACTGAATGATCAACATCAGTGAAACACACTCAATATATATTTATATACAGTAATATATCAATCATACCTTCATATTTGTTTTTTGTTCTCTTCAGACAAAGATAACTCATATAAAATCGTTACACAAAGTATGTCTTACATAGATTTGCTGATACAATTACTGTAAACATTTAAACAATAAATCCATACATACATACATACAAGTACTTCTGACCAAGAATGAAAAAAGTGCTTTATAAAAGACAATGATAATGATTTCCTGTTTGTTTTGATTGTGTTGAGGCAACAAATCACAGTTTCAGGGCTAGACGCTGCATCCTGACAACATATTTGGTGATCAGATTTTTTTTTTTTTTTTCTAAATCAAGTTTGCTTAGTTTCAAGCAAGGATTGATTTTGCTGTGTTCTTTTCACGTCTTACACTTAAACACTTAAACAGAGTCCACCTTGACCTGATTGTTGTTGGTCATGAGTGGCGAGGGTTTACTCTTAAGTCTTTCTTGCGCTTCATTAGAACTTTCCCCAAAAAAGATCCTGGCAGTACATACTGAAACCACGATGCGCTTATACTCACGACGGAAGTTCTGGTTCAAAACTCCATAGACGATTGCATTGAGGCAACTGTTAAAGTATGCCATGAAATAACTTGCCACAAAGAGCCATTCAGGTATTAAAGGAACCACGCGCTCGGGAGAAATCGCTACTGCCAACCCGATGAAGTTTAATGGTGCCCAGCACACAGCAAAGAGCACGAAAACAACGAACATTGTGACGAAGTTTCGCACGTCGTGAGGCGTGAGCTTGGGACGATTGTCGGGCTTCACTCTTCTTCGCACCTGTATGACCAGAACCCAGATTCGCAGGTAACAGTAGGTGACGATCATGATGGGAAGAATGAAATGGAAGAAGACGACAGCGATCGTGTATGCCGAGCTCGCCGACTGCTCGAACGTACAGGAATAAACCCGGGGATCATACTGCAGGGAGCCTACAAACAAGTTGGGCACAATAGCAAGCACCGTCAAGGCCCAGATTAACAGTACATAGCAAACAGAGTTTTTGTCGCTGTAGAGCTTGTCATATTTGAGGCTGTGGCAGATATAACAGTAGCGGTTGATTGCGATGCCGGTGATGTTGAAAATGGAGCCGATTACACTGACGCCCATCAGGAAGCCGCTGATCTGGCAGTGCATGTATCCGAGGTTCCAGCCCCGGTGAAATATGGAGGTCAGGACCAGCGGATACGGATAGATGGCCACCACCAGGTCCGCCACCGCCAAACTCACCACAAAGATGTTACCTGAGAAACAGACAGAAAGAGAAATACAGGTTAAGGAGTCTTTGACTACATCCAAAAGCGTAGGCTTTAGCTTAAGCTGACTTGCTGCCCTATCAAGCAATACTTTGCACACAAAGGTACCTCCTGAAACTGATTTCAGACTTTCAGAAGCAGCATTATAAGGTTTAACGATATACAACCAAACAGAGAGAGCTTTGCCCATACACAAATGTAATATATCTATTATATTAAATATAATTATAAATTATTATATATAACTAATATATATTACATTTCCACATATGAAAAATATTACAATATGAAGTAAAAACATACATGAAAGACATTGGAAATTGGAACAATTTTATATTAACATATATATAGCAATACAGATACTTATGTTTATGTATGTGTAATACAGTTTTGGACATATATGTCATGTACATGTATATCCATCCTAAAATCTGCCAACACGTGTTATAAGTAAATATAAAAGATTTAAACATACAGATTTTTGTAAACATGTTGTTTTAATAAAGTTGCATATATAAATATAATACATAGCTGACAATATGGTTGCTACATATAATACCATATAAAAATCATCATATAGATATTAACATACATATACATATATAAAATGCTCAAATTGTATATGTATGTTCTAAACTTACATCACATCTACCCAGAGAATTTATGTATGTGAATAATATATATTACCTTATGGGTAACATATATGGCAATATCACACTTAATATAGTACATTACAATACTGTATATGCCATATAGTACATTTCCATATAGGTGGTGATAACTACGCAAATATTTAATTACCGCAATAATTTTTCACTATAGAAATGACATAAAAAGTTGGTTAAAAAAAATACATTTACACACAAACTGGCTACCAAATGCAACATTCTGATGGCATTTTTATTTTTTAGCTCAAATGTCACAGAATTGAGCAGACAGGAGAGTGGATTGCAAAGGATATGCTGCCTTCAAAAATCAATCAGATGAAGGTATCTCAGTAGACAGGATGTGACACAATCATTGGATTCGGACGTCCCTTGATGTCCATGCGCTGCCTGCAAAGGCAGCATTTTTCAGCATTCAGATGTAGCCTACATAGTAACTTTTCCTTTTTATCATGTAAACAGAACATGTTTACTAAGCCTTCCAGGAGTTCAGTAAAGCTTTTATTGCCCCATAAACACATGCTTGATCTGTACTCCAAATATTTGCCTCCATCAATTCACGGAATGTGCGTTCTATATAAAGCAGGGTGCACATGTGTGTTTATAAATGTGAGAGTGTGCAGTTATTAATTACGTTTCCTCATTGTGTAGATGGTTAGGCATGGCCTATAGCTGATGGCTGCATTAGGGAAAAAACAAGGGTGGTTTTAATGAATGCACATCTCTAATTGCCGCCAGGCACAAGGACTTGACATTGCGTGTGAAGCTGAAATAATTAACTAACGTTGTAATCAAGAGGGAAACACTAAAGGCAGTTGCAGCTGGGTTGCACTAACTCTTCTCTTAAGACTGTGTAAGAAAATAGGCCTACATGTGAATGACAACACATATGCTTTATGTTTCATACATAAATGCAGTACTATATACTTGGATTTATTACATTACAAAAGCACAGAAATTATTTCACAAAAGGGAAAGAAAAAAGCAATTTATTTAAATTGCATTTCTAGAGAGCAATGAGGCCATTTTGAAAAGCAAATTTTATGCTTCCTAGATTTTTCTGCTGAGCTAAGCTCACACGCATTAAAAGAGATCAGTTTACCAAGATACCAAAGTCTGCAATAAACCATCTGAAATGCTTTTCTTCCTGTTTGACAATAATTTTCTTCATCGTGTTGGGTTGTATTATAAGTCAGGGGTCGTCAAAAGAGATGGAGTTTTTGGAAAAACTGTGGAAAATCTTTTTTACAACATGTATTTTTAGGGCTGTCAAAGTTAACATGTTAACTTTTACTGTTATCTTGGAGATAAATATGACAATGTTTTTCTTCTGGTTTAGACATCTAATATTAATCTAACCGATTGTAGGGGAAAAAAGCAAACTCTCATCAGGGTAACATCACTAGCATGTATATCATCTTTAAGGTGGCCTTTCAGTGAAAAGGTCTTATTTGTCTTTGAGACAAACCCTTGAAAATCAGGATGTTGAGAAGTCAATGAGAAATGGGCACATGAACCCGTCCTTGTGTGTCAGCTGTCTCGCAGCCCCCTCGCAATGTCAGCACGTGTCAGTAGTCTTGTCAAAGCATAGAACAGAAGCACTAATTCGCGGGCAATGGCAGTCCGTCTTGGCGATTAGCTTGCAGTGGCCTGAAGCAAAGATGTCACTCATATATCCCTTCAAGCACAACGCTGACATGCCATCCACATAGGGGTACATACACGCAACCTTCTCACAGTTTGCACAAATATCATCCATGCTTTTCAGGCAAATAACCTTGGCTGTTCTTAAATACCAGAGGTCATTTCTCTGAGCATCCTTCTTGTGGCCTCTAGAGACCCCGCCCCCATTTCTTCTACTTATATTCTGATGTAAAGCTTAAAGGGATAGCTTACTTAAAAATTATAATTCTGTTGTTCCAAACCTATAGGATGTTATTTCTTTTTGTGGAACATGTTTAAAAAGTCTTTTTTCTTTCTTTCTTTTTTTTTTTTTTTTTTTTTTGGTCCATTCAATGAAAAAGCAAGCAGCCAAGTCATTTTAACTATTTTTTCATGAGACTCGCACCCAAGCTCTCCATATTACAGGTGAATGCTGTACCAGGTGAGCTACTGAGCAAGTTTACGACACCAGAAAACCCATATATGAAGCTGTTTTTTTGATGCAAACATCAAAATGTATTCATTTACAAATCATGCACTATGGTAAAAATGTTTTGAGGTCAAAATATAGTATGGTGCAAGAAACCATGTGAAAATAATTTATTAACTGATAATCTGCCCCTGTAATCCCAAACTATCAGTACATTTCTGGCATTTTTGCAAAAACACTGATAGCGCAGTATTTTCCAATGTTCCTATGTTGACAAAATGTTGCAGTGTTCAAAATTCCTTCTGTGATCCACGCAAGAAAGAACATCATACAGATTTGCAATCGTACTAAATTTTCATTTTGCGGTGAACTATCCCATAATTGATTCTAACTGATTTTAAACATACACTTACCCATGGAGACATTCAAATGTTCACAAAACAAGTTTGTTTCAAATCTCTCAGCAGTCACGGTTTGTCCTAGACTCAAGACCTCGGATGGAGCCATTGCAGGTTAAGTCTTGATGCACACTGACAGCAGAGGTTACTTGGGTTGTCTCCATGACGACTTCACTGGTGCACTCAGTTTATTTGTGACTAAGAGGGGTAGATGATGAAGGCTAGGCAGCCCTTGTTCTTTCAGATGAAAAGAGTAACGGAAGAAATCAAAGAATTGTCCTTGACAAAGTCAAACTGTCAAGTCCCAAGGGAATGTAATGCCATTGGCTTGGCTTTGCTTTCAATCTGTGAGTTTGGGTTATCAGAGTGATTAAGGTGTCACTCAAACCATTTTATTTAGCTTACAGTGAGATAGGACTCTGGCTCATAGAAGAGATTTCCCATTTTCACCATTACTCTTTCCAGTTGGGTCCCAAACTTTTAAATGTTTTCCCTTGAGGGATTTTAGGATGTGAGCAGTAACCAGACTGACAAGTGACAGAACCATATTACTGGAAAGATATGAGTCTCAGTACTTTTAATGAGTGTGAAACTGCCCTTAAACATATGGCCTCTGACATTCCCTCTAACCACTAAACACTTTGTAATCTTCCAGCTTGGGTGTATCACATTAGCATCTGCATATCGCCTTCTCTTTTCAGGGTCTTCCATCTAATGTATAGAATGGCCATTCACATGTTAAAGGTTAGGGCTGCTTCAGGCATGGCCAGACTCGTCAGGTGCAGCCAGTATCCTTGCGACACCATGTTGTCTCAATTAGTGCAGAGTGCCTAGGGTCAGAGCTCAGAGATAGGTCAGCGGGTCACCAAATCGACAAGGTCAGAACGTGAGGCAGCCTCCCTTTCTTCCTTCCGGCAGGTCATTATGCATAACCTTCAGGATAATGTATGTTAATGTATGTTAAACACCTCAGGAATATGACTACATTACAATATGTCAAGGCATGCCATTTTACAGATGCATCAATGGAAGACAGCACTGTAATTGCATGCATAAATTACATATACACTCAACTATTCGCAATTAACATTATGAATACTGTTTTAGTGTAGAAACACATTATCATGAATGTCACTCAACTTTACATATAAACAAGTCTTCCTGGGCTCTTGAAATGGAAAATGTTTTCCGAATAGATTGACTGATATGGTTTTTAAATGGATTGAGTGATATATGTAAATTTAAGGGATACCATCATGACTAAATTTAATTCAACAGTCAAATTATTTTCAGAACATTATGGTTCTGGAATTTCTGCATTCTTCCACTGTTGCAGATGGAACACCAAAAGAAAATATTTGTGATATACATACATTATAAGTGTCTAGTTCTGCTCCTGGAGGTCCAATACCCTGAAGACTTTAGATCCAACTTGCCCCAACACACCTATCTGAACATTTTTAGTGCTGAAGACCTTGAATAGCAGGTTCATGCGTATTTACTTGGAGTTGCAGCTAAATTCTGTAGGACAGTGGCTGTCTAGGAGCAGGACCGGACAACTTAAAACTTATGTGATTCATTGCAGCAATTTAAAATAGAGGTTGACCAACATGGATTTGTCAATGGCTGATGTAGATAAGAAAAAAAGCAAGGTACAGTATTGTAAAACTGACATATGCATAATATATTTAATACAAACTAACTGAATCATAATTATTTATTCATATATATATATATATATATATATATACATATATTTCTGTCATGACAAATCTCAGAGGGATTGGCACGGTAACGTACATGACAATGTTAATGTATTTGGTCTTGTTAATGTATTTGGTACAGAGACTTGCTACTGCCAATACATCCACAACATGCTGCTGTGAGCATGAAGGAAATACTGCTGCTGCACATACAACACATAGGAATAACCCCATATAGCATACATGAATCACCTCGTAGCAGATCTATACAGGTGGAGCTGGGGAAGGTGGAGGGTTTCTGAAGTGCGCTGCCAAATTGCTACAGCAAACGAAAGCCAGGGATTTGAATATTGAGCAGTGAGCTCACTATATATATATTTGGGGGTTTTTTTGTTTGTTTTTTGTTTTGTTTTTTTCCATTGACACATTCCTTTCCCAAAGCTGTCAATAGAATAAATACTTCTGTTAATCATCCAAGTGGTTATTTTCTCAAAAACAATCATAAACAACAATAAATATCAGCAGGAAAATGTTTTATTAAAAAAAAGTACATTACCATTCATAAATTTGGGGTCGGTAAGATTTTTTAAAGCAATAATTTACCCAAAAATAAAAATTCTGTCTTTAATTGCTCACCCTCACGTCATTCCAAAGCCGCAAGGCCTTCATTCATCTTCGGAATAGAAAATAAGTTATTTTTGATGAAATGGCGATGGACTGGCCCGGAAGAAAAGAAATTGTTGAATAAAATCTTGATTTTTGTTTTCTTTGTGCACAAGAAGTATTCTCATAGCTTGATAAAATTACAGTTGAACCATTGATGTCACGTGGACTATTTTAATGATGTCCTTACTAACTTTCTGGGCCTTGAACATGTCAGTTGCGTTGCTGTCTATGGATGGTCAGCTCTTGGATTTCATCAAAAATATCTTAATTTGTGTTCCGAAGATGAACAAAGGTCTTATAGGTTTGGAACAACATGAGGGTGAATGACAGAACTTTCATTTTTGGGTGAATTATCCCTTCAATGTTTTTGAAAGAAGTCTCTTATTCTCACCAAAGCTGCATTTATTTGATCAAAAAGTTCAAGAAAGAAAGAACTAACAGTGCAAAAGATCAGCATTTATTTGAGATTAAAAAATTTTGTGATGTGTGCTTAAAAGAACTTCAAAAATACATCCTGACCCCAAACTTTGGAACAGTAGCGTATGTCTGATTTGTTATGACTCTTATGCTGTCTGAAATCATCAACTGACAAAACAGGGCAGCTAAAGCAAAAAGACTTGTTTTCCAATTTCCATTCTTTCTACCTCAAAAAGAATAACAAAAACAACTGTTAATGGAATCAGTAATGAATTGGAATTGCTAAGTGGAATAAGAATCAGAATGGTTATGAAATTCTGTATGATTTGCTATTCAGTTAGATGTTTATTTTGCATCTGTCTTGTGGATGGTCCTTATTCTACAAGCTTGAAATAGCTTTGCAATTCTCTGCATGACATGGCACAGAATCGTCCCTTTAATTGGCCCTGTGATTGTGTTCACAACTCAGTGAATAAGAGAGATTTCTTAACACTTCATTGATAAAGATTAACGCTACAGTAAAAACCCACAAAATGAATGGCAAAGACTCTGTGAGTGGAAAACAGCAAGTGGGTGGCCTTAAATGTAACATACATAATGACTCCAATAACAGTCAATAAAATGAAAACTCTAGGTTTTCAGCTAATTATCAACCAATTACCCTTCCTTTTCAATGCTCACATGGTTGGCTGTGGTCCCTTAATGTGTCTTTCTGAGACAAAAATAGGACAGGGTACCTGTGACAGAAATAGCCTTCTAGTTTTTCTCCAAGCCGATTACTGTGTCAGCAGAAGCCCTTTCACCTATGCAGTCTACCATAGCGGGAGCCTGCATGAAGTTATTCGATTTGGGCTGATACTGATATCATGTTTATGAACGAGACAGCCGGTCAGACAGTAATAACAAGCCTCTCTCTCTCTCTCTCTGCCTTGCTCGCTCACGCTTTGTATACAGCAATTCTCAGTCTGTTTGAAAACAAAAAAAGCACTTCGATGGCTCTGTATGAATTTTAACAACAGTACTCCTCCTTCATATACATAAGCTGAAGGAAGCAAAAGTGGAAGTATGAAATATGAATTTTATTTATGCATCTAAATGGAAATGGGTCTCTTTTACTGTCATGGATTCCTCTAAGGGCACACAGGCAAAGCACCAAGGTCAAATAGTTTTCAGTCATTGGATTTAGTGCTGCACTCAGAGGCAACAAGGTGTTACATGGAGAACTGTGAGCACAGTAATCCGCCTGATTAACTCCCTTCAGTAAACAGCGTTGAAATTCAAAACCAACCCCTCCAACCATGATGCCACGCTGCTAGTGTGGAGTTAAACTGAGGGACAAGGGCATACGGAGCCACATTAACACATTAGTGTGTGGACACATGCGGCATGAACTGCTGATGCCAGAAGCTTTGCCGCCATATTTAGAATCAGAATTACCTCAACACGCTTAAAAACTATACGACATTGTGTGAAAGATGACTTTAAATACAACACCCTGTGTATGACACGTGCAGTTTACAGCACACAACAACGAATCGCTTAAGTAGTGAGGTGAAGATGAAGTGAATCTATATTACAGGTGTCACAACATGTATGTTTCATAAATGTCAAAATATGTTTTCATAGATGTCTTTACTGCTTAGTTAAGTTAATTCACTCATACATTTATTTATTCATAATGAAGGTGTCCATGTATGGCACTCAAAAAAAATAATAATTAAATAAAATAAAAATACTGCACCTGGAAAGCCTACATCTGTGTTTATGACATATCACACATTTCATGTAAGATATTAAATAGAAGTAGCTAAAATAAGATAACTATACTATAAATGATGGAAAAAGCTCTTTTGTTCTGTTGTACAAGTGGATAGAATAAGTGACCCATATAAACTATTACAAAACAATATTTATTAACACTTGGCCTCTAAAAATTTGTTAATACATTTATTAAACAATAAGATTACAGTAAACTGTGAACAATTGGTCATTAGCTTTATATATACGTGCATTTGGCAAAAGCTTTTATCCAAAGAAACGTACATTGCAACCAAAGTGGACATTTTATCAATTAAGAAACAAACCCATTAGCTTTTATATTGACATTTCAAAAATGTTCAAGTTTAGGGTCTAATATTTGATTTTGAAAAAAAGTCTCTTATGCTCACCACGGTCATTTGACCAAAAACACAGTTAAAAAAAAAAAAAAAAAAACAGTAATATTGTAAAATTGTCAAGATTACGTTCAGATTAGTTTTCATTTTATTAAGCCAGGCATACACTGAAAATTTTGTCTGATGTTGAGCTGGTTTCTAAGTCATACAAAATTATTTAGAATCATTTATAACTATTTCGAAAGCAATCTGAATATCTGTTGTTCTGCAATAAACCCTATAAAAGGGTTCTGGGGTTCTATTAAGAAACTTCCAAGATTTGAAAAAGTTGTATTTCCTAAAATACCATGGTTTCTAAACAGACAGAATGAGATTGAGTTAAGATGTTTCTAAAATAGTAATGAAAGAAGCAGACCGCTGTCTACATAAGAGAGTATTGCTATCGCTGATGACCTCCACAGCAAACATGCTGCAGAACATTAAAAACTTCAAATTCTAGCACTAACATCACTAATCGTAAAAATTTCAGTAAAAGCCATTCTCAAACTGGCTCATTTAAGCTGCAGTGGAGGATCCCGGACATTGCTAACTGCCTAGGGCAGCACAAGGTGCTCTAAGATGCATACTTTTCTAACCTATCACACATTCAAAGTGGTTTTTCTGGATTGCGGCCACCACTCTCATTGAAACTGAATTGGGTAACTTGTGGGTAATTTCTTCGAAGCAGCCTGTGCTTTACTTCCCTCCCTGCTGCCAGAGGCCCCTTTCACTATATGTCTACCCACGAGTCTCCGCACCTGCTAGAAGCCAAACATAGACAAAACAATTCATTTTAAGAGCACTATGCAACACATGTCAAGCTAATCAAGTCAGTAAAGTGCAATACCTTTGTTTGTTCATAGAAGTAAATTTAACTACATTTTAATTGATCACATTCACAAAAATTAAGATTTTGTTATTTGAAAGTGTTTTCTGTGTAACATAATTGTAAATGAACAATGTGTACTTTTTCTGTGTTACCTGCTTCAATATATCTCTGTTTATTTGTCAGCAAAAGTCTACCAGTTGACGTATTTTACATCAACCGGCTGAATTTTGCTGACAAATAAATAGAGACTTTTGACAGCTCCAGGGCTTTTGTGAAAAATACATCTCATATTTCTGCATTTTTGTATCCCAGCTCACGGATCATTCGGACAGTCTGTCATTTCCAAACATCTAATATTTACATTTATATATTTGGCAGAAACTTTCAAACCAACTTACATCATTAAAGGAATAAATCTGATTTGCTCAGACATGACCTTGGTGTTCCTTATGCCATAATCTGCTTCTCTTTTTTACCTACATTAACACATAACAGCCAGAATGTGAAAAAGTCAACCCAAAATGTTCAGAAGTGAAGTCAGTTCAATTTACATCAAAGGGCTTCCATATAAATGACAAGCAAGCACTTTCAGAAAACCCAGAGGCCTCTGTGAACGAATGTCCAAGCGAATTTCTCACTGGCCACAAAAATAAATACAATTTCATCATCTTAAATTGACTTGAAATGGCTACTCTTTGGCTTAACTCAGTGTTTTCATTTTGAAAGAACAATTTTCAATCAAGTAGCTCAAAATAAATTGTAATCCGGATGTAATCAGTGCCATCTTTAGATTGCCTAACTCTAAAATCATATGTGTAAAGAAAAGTTAGATATAACTTGCTAGCATGTTATTATAACACATGATTTAATCACGGACAGTGATTCCACATGATTTCCTCTCAAATTTGTATGGTCAACTAAAGTGATCTGAGAAAACTCAAATTAGACCTATCCAAATAACTTGATTCAGTTGTGTGGAACCACTGTCCATGACTGAGTCATATTCAGCCAAAGATAGATAGATAGATAGATAGATAGATAGATAGATAGATAGATAGATAGATAGTTCAGGGATGCTATCAAGCATTTCAAATTTTAACCAAAAAAGACCAGAGCAATTCATATCATATCTGCTCAGTCATGTCTTTTTCTTTTCTCTTTGTCTCTTGGCATTACTTGCCTGCTTGAATTAAGGACAGCAGAGATTGCTGGGGTGAACATATTTCTTTATGACGCATACAGAGACATCTCTCTTCTTTCATTGCACTATTCTCCTTTTACTTTTCCTGTCTGTCTGCATATGATGCATCTCACTTGTTGGCAACAAATATTTTATTCAAACGATGTTGAAGTAGCCAATTAGCCTTTACACCTGGCTTGTTGACAACTCAAGTGTTGTGCTAATGGTGAAACAAAACCTGAAAGTCTCCACCATTTGAACTATCCAATAAAAGGGAGCTTTAACTAACACTTCACTTTCATGTGCTCTAATATTATTACGATCACAACCTCATGCCCACACGCTCTCCTGGCTCATTTGCGGCCAGCACGATACGACCTCGTGTCACTGGTGTTATGCCGCAGCTTGCGGACGGTGTGACGGTACCGGTCATACAAGCTCATCATCTCCCATGAGCGAGCGGAGATGACAAAACACCACAGGTGGTGTCACACTCTGCGTCAGGCAAGTTCGGAGCGAAGCTGGCAAGACACAAGCTGACAGATCCGTGCCACAGACTCTGAAACACATGCACATTCACATGAACACTGAAAGAGAGGTGGAGACAGAGAAATACGCACAGCGCTACTGAGGCCTTCACCCTGTCAGTTGTCAGGTTCGAGCCCAAGTCACCGAACACACACACACACACACTCTGCCAGTCCTCATGCTGACAGGACTGTCAGTTCTACTTCCCATCCACCCGAGTGTCAAGCATTAGGCTGTCCTATTCAAACAAGCATGTCCTCCAAGGGCAGTGGCGTCTGGTGGTCTTCTGTAATTTTCCTCTCTGCATTTGTTGTTTTTAGCCCATTGTAAATGTTTTAAATTATATGGAATAGCATTTACCTTACATTACCAACAAGTAGGGCTGGACAATTATTCAGTATGAATATGTATTGCGATATAATTTTTTTTCAATAACGGTGATATTATTTTTAAACACATTTCCGATATTTCGATATACATTACCAGTGTTTCCCATACACTGATTTATTTGTGGCGTTTGACTTCGTTGAATAAACATGAGCACTGCACGTTTCAAAACCAAAATGCGGCGCGGGTGATTTATATGAATGTATCTCTGAAGGGAACCGACTGTCTTCAGAATAGTTTTGATGGCATTTTCATTTTATCTGATAAAGTAGCGTTCATGAGCGGAGCTGCTTAGATTACAGCCATTACTGGGGAAACCGCTAGTTCTACCGCTCTCAAAGCGCCTCCTACTGGCAGAGAATCAGATTGCATTTTCAATAATAAGCCCGTCTCCAGCAACATGTTTTTGTTGTTGCTCAATTTTTTTTTTGTTTTCTGCAGCAACTCACTTGGAGTCAGTATAATTTTTTTTCTTTTTTCTTTTTTTTTGGGAGGGAGGGGGGTTTAAAGAAATTAATGCTTTTATTTAGCAAGGATGCTTTAAATTGATCAAAAGTGATGCTAAAGACATTTATAATGTTACAAAAGATTTCTAAGATAGGTGCTGTTCTTCTGAACTTTCTATTCATCAAAGAAGCCTGAAAAAATTCTACTCATAATAATATAATAATAATACAATTAATACAATTTTCAACACAATAATAAATGGTTTTGAGCAGCAAATCAGAATATTAGAATGATTTCTGAAGGATAATGTGACTGGAGTAAAGATGCTAAAAATTCAGCTTTGAAATCACAGGAATAACTTGCATTTTAAAATATTTTCAAATAGAAAACAGTTATTTAAAATAGTAAAAAGATTTCAAAATGTTACTGTTTTTGCTGTATTTTGGATCAAATAAATGCAGGCTTGGTGAGCAGAAGAGAACTGTTTAAAAAACAAAGATTTTACTGTTCAAAAACTTTTGATTGGTAGTGTATGTTAGCCTATAGTTTGAAGTTCAAGATATTAATATTAATAAGGTGAGTCTGAGATGTTTATTTGACAGAGATTTCACATTTCTTGTTTGTATGAAGGCTAAATACAAATAAAAGGTGAACATTAATTTATTTGTGCTGTTTTTTTCCCCCCTAAAATATTATATAGTTTTATAGACTTGGCAAATTCATTTTTCATAAGTTTGTAGGTACAGACATCTGTTGTGGGCATACTTGGCAGTTTTTATGAGGCTTTTTTTAATAGTGTTCATATCGATATCGGAATTATATCGTATCAACCGAAATTAAGAAACATATTGTGATATAAATTTTGGCCATATCGTCCAGCCCTACCAACAAGAAAACAATACTATCATATTTTAAAACAAGCAGGAACTTACAGCAAAAATCCAAAATATTCAAATATTTTCCATAAGATCCAAAAGAAATCTTTGTTGTTGTTGTTTTTGTTTTTGTTTGTTATTAAATTAATAAAATAATGAAATTTATACTTTTATTCACCAAGGATGCATTAAACTGATCAAAAGCAACAGTAAAGACTTTTACAGCATATTTTTTATTGTTATTATTTTATTTATTTAAAATAAATGCTGTTTTTTATTTCCTCTATTCATCAAAGAATACATTAAGACATTAATTCATAGTACATTGTTGGAAGGGGTTCATAGCACAAGGTTGTTTGACAAGAGCAGTAGGTCTCATTTTCATAATGAAGTTTCTGTTTATAATGACTAAATATAGCACACACTAAAGCAAAATGAAAAAGTAAAATTAAAACCTTATTCCTACAATACCCTTAAAGTGGCAATTTACCTTTTCCCATTGAGCAAAAGCACTATAACATACAGAAGCAAATAACATACAGCCTCCACTATAAATGGCATAAGTGCATTCAACATTAGTTTCTGGAATAGAAGCAGCCCCCAGCTTTTGTGAGCTACAATTATGATAGCAGCAGGGAAATGCGTGCTACGCTGAATAACAGACAGGCACATACGAGGTAACTGCTGACAATAGAGTGTGGAGAAGTCAAGCATGCTTTTACATTCTCATATTCACTGTGCGTGTGTGTGTGTGTGTGTGTGTGTGTGTGTGTGTGTGTGTGTACTGTTAGGCTGCAGGCTGAAGAGCTGAGCATATTATGAGAGTCAGAAATACAGAGCCTCTTCATTTCACCTCATCAGCTCTACAGAGAGAACCGTACATGGGTCTATTCAGCACACACAACACATACATCTGATACTAATGAATCTAACGCACATGAGCCTACAGACTTTTCCATATACTCTTGCTTAGAAATGTAACCTACACTGCCACTTCTATTGTTTTAAATAAAGGCACACTACAGATAATAGTATTAATAACAATATTCTTAATTAGAAATTATATATATTTATATTATAGAAGTGTCAATTTAAGTACAATTTCTAAGCAAGTGTATGTATAATATAATGTAGTATATATATCATAAAAATGGTGTGTGTGTGTGTGTGTATCATAAATAAATAAATATATATATATATATATATATATATATATATATATGTATAATTTTGATCATTATTATTTATATTAGAATATATCATGTTATAATATAATACAGTGGGATCTGAGACTAAGTGAAAATCTGAGAAATGTATATCAGAAATACTGTATGTATATACTGTAATTATATGCATACATTGTAATAGATGTTCAATATTTCTTTCCCAGAATTTCAATTTGTCTCAGATCTATATATATATATATATATATATATATATACACACATACATATATACACACACACACACATATACACGCACATACATTTCTAACAGAAATTTTTGAATTTCTAACACATCAAGTGAATCCTCCAAGGTCATGGTAAGTGGAATGTGACAAGGGTCAGCAAGAACAAAATAGTATCTCTTGCCCTTTTGTGCTGCTGTGAGTAATAGTTATGATTTGGCTTGGACAAGGTCCTAGAAAAGCATTTAACACATTTATTGGGCATGAACAATAAGGAAGAAGCTTGTTTCCAGAACATTCCATGTTATGAGTCCATGATTTCAGGACAATCAGCCTTTAAGAGGTACTCAGTGTCAGCAATTCTCACTCCTAGTGAGAGATTATATAATGCAGCTTGCTTCAGGGTAAGGTACAGTACATCATAACAGCAGCAGAAAAACCCAGTGGTGGAAGCAGCTTAAAGATTGAAAAAATGTCCATTACTCCAAGGTACTCTCAATTTCTAGCCTTTATATCACAAGTAAACGGATTTTGATGTGTTTGAAGTCTGTGCACACATATAATAAGATTTAGGGGATCACAGGACCTGCAAAAGACAGAAATACTTTTCTTTCTCTTTTTCTTTTTCTATCACGGTATGTTTTTATGAATATGGTATAACTTAACAGGAAGCATATGCTCTGAAAACAGAAAGAGAGCTATCATTCCATTTATCCACAGTTGCAGTTGCTTTAACACCTTCCATTTGTCATTAGCTTCTCTTAAAACACCATTAAGAGGCAGATATCTGAAGAGGCACAGTTAGAGCTCTGGCATGATGCCCGATATATAGGGCCTGATCAGCGTTTGTATAAGTGTCTGTGTGAGTCGTATGGGACCTGCAGATCACAGTTTTAGAAATGCTGCCTCCAGGCAAGGAAACAAAAACTACTGCAGTCTTCCTAACTGCTAGGGAAGAAACACTGAATCTTTAGCTTTGAAAGTTGCAATGCACAAATAACATAGGCTAGTTGTTAAACTATGGTCAAGATCCTTATTTGAAAAAAATAGTTAGCTACACAAGTGGTTTTCAAACTGCAAGAGGAAGTCAAAGTTACAAAAGTTTTGGGCAGAAGGGATCATCAGGACTGTGGCATCAGAAAGTTTCTGAAAATCTCTGAATTGCTTGCAAGCTACTAAAGAAAAGATGTAACTAATTCAAGATATTTAAAGTCTTTCATAATAGAATTGATTTGGCACAAAACCAAATCACCATTTCAGCAAATGGTATTGTTTGGGCTCCAACACCCCTGCAAATATACACAAATCAAGCAGGTATGGATGGTTTGTTTAAGCAGTTTATGTAAATCAAGAAGTGGGCTTAATGAACAAAAAAAAATGTCTGAATGAAAAGATTCACGGATTCCATACATACTGTATAAAAGATAAGGCAGTACAGAAGAGTGTTTCATTATTGCTTTAGTTCACTTGGCTACAAGGCATGTAACAATGTCTCATAAGAAACTGTGGCATTTTCATGACATTACACTGCTACTTGAAAAAGTAGCTTGTTACTTTAAAAGCTATTCTGACAGTTTAGAAAACTCATTTCCCAACACTGATAAGGTAAAAGGTAAAGGTGCTGACAGTTACTCTGGACTCCCACAGATTCTCATACTCTAAACACACACTTGTGAGACAGAAAGTGGAAAAAAAGATCAGAAAAATCAGTGATCAGAAGACAAAACAAGCACAGCAGAAGAAACAAATTATACCACATAGGAAGATTCCATTATTCAATGCTGACTCAGCACACTCTGACCTTTATTAGTAGTGCTTACGAAGAAAAACATTACTATTGGTATTGCTTCTACTGCTTCTGCCGGACAAAAAGCTAAGGATATGAATGTTACCTTAAACAATTCAGCTTAAAGAATGTTGTTCTATGAATTTTCTAAACAATTAAATACACAATTTTTACACAGTAGACAAAAAAACTGGGAAAATCCCACTTCCATTAAAAAGACTCCCATACATATTTTGCCATAGAAATAAAAAACTCCAATCTCCAGTACTGGCAGTGAGATTTTAACACACAAGCACCAGTAAAGATTCAAATTTAAATATTCAATTAAATTAAAAAATAAAAGTTCTTTATTGGCATTGATGGTTCCATTAAGAACCTTTAACACCTATGGAATCTTTCTATTGCACATAGGTTCTTTATAGTAGAATGAGGTTCTTTAGATTATTAAAATCTTCACACTAAGAAAAAACTGTGTTAATACCAAATAAATACAGTGCAACCATTTCAAAGATGGCAATTAAAAAAGCAATTATGAAATTTTTAACTGTTCCAGTCACCATAAACACGAAATTTATTTGTAGATGATAGTGGGCCGTGTTCCAAGCCGTGTTTAAGGCACAGATACAATGAAATCTGCTATAATGAACACATTCTGCTATGTTTCTATAACCTCGACAACATTTCGTGACTCAAACCCTTTAGGCTCATTGTGAAAAAGTCACCATTCAGGCAAAGCTCAAGACTCAGTGACCCACAAGGAGAAGAACAGCAGCCATGCAGCAAAACGTCCAATAGCATAAGAATAGTTCCATTATGTGTACAATTTTATTCAGAGTAACCTTCAACTTTTCAGATGATATACAATGTATGCAGTGGCTCAAAAGCCTTCCTGAACCTCCACACATCATCTCCAGTCAATACAAGATGCAGTGTGTTGGACAGTAAGTGAAACTGCAAGGCTTACTCAAGTAGTATTCCAGACTATACAATATACAGCAGCTACCACAGCACTAACCAGGTGTTTTATCTACTTCTCTCTAAACCTTCTGCTCTCTAAACTTTTCGTGAAACAAGCCAATGTCTCTTTCACATGAAAGCCTGTTTCTGATTAAGTTTAAAATAAGAAATAAAGTCACACATGCAAGATATAAAGTCACATTGTGAGGTATAAATCTGCATTTATGAGAAACATATTTGCATCATTTTTTGCTCTGACGTGGGCTTCCACGCTAAGAAAAACCTGTTTCTGAAGCGTAAGAATTTAAAACCATTATATCCTGACTAGGTGAGAAACAACTGTACTGAAGAACATTTTCAAGATAATTTCACATAAACTCACACACCTGCTCTTTCATTTCCTATTTCCCAATATCAGATTTCACGGAAAAGTATAAAATCCCACACTTGTCTTAATGGGGTCTTTTTATGTGCAAGGACATTTTCCTTAATGTTTTCAGATAAAGAGCTTGAGCTTGTAAAGCATCCTCCCCAGTCTAAAAAGACCATTTATTACTGCAATAATGATTCATTATAAACTTATTTGGCACAGATTATTTTGTGAGAATTTCACAACCAAATACAAGCTTTGCAACGAGGCTGTTACTAAAGAATGAGGGAATTAAAAACTCAACAGCAATCTCTCAGTGGGTAATTTCCTCTCATTTCAATGGTATTTTCTCGGCTGGCACAAGACCCAGACATACACGATTTGAAAACTGCCATCTTTGCTCACAGGCACTGTTTTGGACATGTTTTTGTGCCAATCACCACAGTCACAAATGCTCTCAATCACTCTAAAGCAAAAGGAAAAATGACATAATGAATGACTGATGGCATTGCCCAAACCCTTCACCAGCTACTATGCTCAGCCAAAAGAAACAGGTAGTGAAAAACCAGGGTTGCCAGGTCTGTGAAACCAAACCAGCCCAACTGCTATTCAAAACTTGCCCAATCTCATTTAACGTTCACTTTAAACCACTGACTAAAAAACAAACCAATGCTACAATGTAAATGTATAACTGTGGTAAAACCACAGATTTGGCAACCCTAACAGAGAGTCTCTATATTTTTATAAAACATCTGCTGTATTATAATTTATTACTGCTGATATATAATGAATGTTGCATGCAAAAAATAAAAATAAATAAATATTATATATATATATATATATATATATATATATATATATATATACACACACACACACACACACAATGAAAGATGCTTTTTAGTTAACTAAGCACTGTGGTTATAGCATCCACCTGCAGGGGCAAATGGGGCCATGCTAACCAGCTAAACCTTGACCCCACTGAAGCTATGTGTTTCTGTACTTCTCTGAAATAGGATTAACTAGTCATATACAGATGAACAAACTCAGGTGTTCCTGATATATTTTATTACTTAGTACTAATTACTAAGGCTTGAGCTCCAATTTGTTATTACTGAGCTGGACAGATTCTTGACAAAGACTGGATTAATCCCATTTCCGCCTGCTAGCGTTTCAAGTGCACTTCATATAGAAAGCACTTCATAAGGAACCACTTATTTAATGTATAATAAAGTGGACAACATCTCTCAAAAAAACATTAGGACAAAGATCCAGATTCCAAGAAAACATCTAACAGGCTGCTGCTAAGAAACCATAGGGGCAAAGTACTCTTGACTGTAGAATCAGTATATAGTATGGTGAATACTTTATGAAGATGTATTGCATAATATTACTGCTGTAATGGTTTTATTTGGGAGAAGGGAAAAACACCTCATTATCTACCAGGAAGAGAAATGACCAGATCACCACTCTATTCCCTGTACAGTAAAATGGATTGAACATTGAGATTGGACCACCAGTCAGCCGAAAAATGATAGTAACTTTCTTTAAGTTTCCTGAGTCATTACAGGAGGACAGAAATCGTTCAGCCACTGTACAAATCTTATTCCCAAGGCAAAATTATTTCAATGATTCAGTGCTCCTGCAGATGGGATTTCTCATGACAGGCAGAAATATGGAATAAATTAATGCATCCGATGGAAGATTGAAAAAAATAAAAATAAACAAGATGGAGAAAGCAGAAGGAACAAACAAACACATGCACGTGTGAAATTGCACCCACACATACAGTACATTCTTCTTTGTGACACTGTCAAATATTCTATGATTATAGCATGCATCTGGGATCTACATCTCATCTGATTGGCCAGCAGACTCATTCCCTTATTTCTGACAATCCTTGCTTTATTAAGCAGTTGTATTTGGCCTCAGTTGACCTAAAAGAGATCATAGATAATCTGCTTAAATTGAAAAAAAAAAATGTAATGCTGTGTTTTTTCTCTCTTACAATTTTCAAAAGATTTTTTCTGCCAAGAAAACTGGATTTCTATATCAGTTGAGTTCATAGCTGCGTAAAGGTAAGACAAAGCATGGATCAGCTGGCTTCATGTAGCTGGAAGCTACAGCACAGAGACATTAGAGAGACAGTGCTTTTTTTTTTTTTGTTTGTTTGTTTGTTTGGGTGGAATCTGTATGTAAAAGAGTGTACATATACATTCAAACGCAGTACAGTATTTTTTTTTGGATAGTGGTTTTCATTGTGAACCATATAGTCCTTTACACACACTGGTACACAAAACAGGACAGGACAGAACTGCTGACTGTGATTCTCTGTGGTAGGTGTTAGTCTATCCCTGTTGAACCATGTTTGCGCTGATTCTAAAATGATATGCGATGTTCCCATGCATTTTAATGGAATGTTTACCCATATAAGTCCACATTGTCAAACCCTAGACTGCATACATTTTTATTTTTTTACTGCAGGTGTGTGTGTGTGTGTGTGTGTGTGTGTGTGTCCTTGCTGAGTCTATCAATACACATCTGAAAACATTGGGGCAGTCTTGTGAACAATGATCAGCAAAACATACACCCATAAATAGACCGGCGCCTTTCACCCAAATAAATACATTGCTTTTGCTTGCATGTAGGTAATGTATTAAAAGCATGCAGGTGATTCACTGTGTCATCCCGAAGCCCTGAGTTACGGTTGTTCATATGCTTCAAAGCAAGCAGTTGCTTCTTCAAACACTTGTGATTCATGCACACCAGCACACTTCACCTGATCTCCTGTTATTTTCTATATCTGCATGGTCTGACCATGAATATGAAGTAGCAAAACATCAGTGTGACTCATCCTATAGAACAGTGAGCATGTGATCAATGTTTGAAGTGGGGTTTTTTATATCGGTAATGCTAAAATTGCTGAACTGAATAGATTAGTGTGAATTTAAAGGGCTTTAAAGGGTGATAGACAGACAGATAGACAGACAGGATTGGCATCCTGAGGTAACCAGGAATTACACAAGCTTCAGTCTGGATCCAGCCCTTACAAACATCTGAGATGACCGAACACCTTTGAGAAGATGATGCCAACCCCTCGGAGGACCTCAACAACTCTGAAACAACATACAAAACTACCAAATTTTGCTATAAGTTTGATTGCAACATATAATGATTGCAGTTAATAGTGTTCACCATCTGTTTGATTACATGTCATTAACTAACTGCATGATTTTTACCGTACATTTCTGCCATATGGATATCAACTTAACATAGTCACCACTGATAAGCTACTACTAAATATAATGTAGAAATAATAATGTAATTTTCTGTAAAGCTGCTTTGCAACGATTTGCATTGTGAAAAGCACTATACAAATAAACTTGAATTGAATTGAACACATAGATGGACACACAGATAGACAGAGAGATACATACGTTGATGGACAGACATACAGAAAGATAGATATATGGGCAGACAGACATTCAAACGTATTGTTGAGACAGGAAAAGAGGCAGACAGACAGACGAACAGAGAGTCTATGTAAGTCTGTTCATCTGTCTGTATATCCGTCATCAGAAAGACAGTAATTTTTTCTGATGTAGACCTCTGTAAAAATAAATTTACATGGCACTTCAGCAATAAAACTCATGGGTTCGGATAGCAATTTAATCACAGCAGAGAAGTGAATTCTGTGCAGCTCACGTGGTCAATCACATGGTTGTCTACTATAAATAAAATGTCATATGCTTGGAATAATGAGAATAAATTCATATTTTATAATATCCTATTTATTATTTGATTATTTTATGTCCTGTTTAAACATCTGAAAAAATAGACGCACTGTAGTTGAAAAGGTTTTCTGTGCATTTTATCTTTCAAAATGATGATGCATTAAAAATGATGAGAAATAACCTCTTATTTGCATAAACAGCTGCTTGGTTTATATTTTTATGTATATAATTGTATACAATACTTAATTTAAAACTACTGCATACCTGTTGCTGCCATAATAATGACCCATTTTAAAGTGTTTACATGCTGTTCTTCTCTACAAACAGTTAATTTTGGATCGATTTCTTCTTTTAAACTCAGAGATGATTCGGATGGCAATTACATTACCACATGACCATGGTGTTGGTCAAAAAACAGTATGTAATTTGGCACGGTTTTTTACATGGGTGGTGGAAGAAAAACACTGATATTCTAATGGATGGCAAAAAAATCACCTACATGAAAATACCTTATGTCCCCCGTGAGAAACATTTACCGTCCAAATCAGGCTATAAATGATTGGACAGAAAGATAGATACTGTAGATGGACAGACAAGCAGATAAACTGACACATAGATGGAGAGAAACTTAGACAGACAGACAGACAGACAGACAGACAGATAGATAGATAGATAGATAGATAGATAGATAGATAGATAGATAGATAGATAGATAGATAGATAGAAATGGAAGTCTGGCAGTGAGCACATTTCTGCAGCTTTGTCTCTCAAACACATTACAAGGCACAAAGCACATGATTGCATTAAGGAAATATCACGGTTTCTGTCATACTCTCTCACATTTTATCTCTCACTTTCATACATTTATTTCCCTGGTGCCTCCTTATCTCTGCCTCTCTTGCACACATGTAGATGGACTGGCAGATGCAAACACATAACTACACAAACACATGCAATTATGTATTTTGTTTTGGGAAGGAGATAACACACAATAACACACAATTTAGAACAATGCTTCTGTACAAGGCAAGAGAAGAGGGCCAGAGATAAGATAAGCTTGTGTTATTGTTATGACAACACATTTCTCTGCTTTACTATTGCTTTCTTCATCTCTTTCTGTCACCCTCCCTCCATTTAATTCATCCTCTGTCTCCCTCTCTCGCTTTATTTATCTATCTTAGAAAATAATTGGCATAAAATACTTAGAAATGCATTTAGGGGGGCATAGTTAAATACTTTAAATGAACACATATGTTGACTATGCATTATGATTGGACGAGATAGAAGCATCCTGACTTTATGAATGTATAAATGTTGAGTCAGATTGTTTTCCTCTGTCGCACTCTGCAGCCAACTTGAATGACTGCTATGACCAAAGCAAATTGTAGCAAATTGTTTCTGGCGTGTACAAAAATGTCCATATTGAGCAATACTGAAACTTTACGATAAACATGAAGGGAAATGGGTGATGTCCGAGGATAGGCCGGTGATGAGGGGTATGTAGGTCAAGAGAACAAGAGAACACTGGGGGTCTCTTAGTATTGTGTTGTCTTTGTTAGTGGCTTCAGTAATGTATCTCTGATCTATGACAGAAACCATTAAAAAACCATAGTATCTCATAGTCAAGCTACCAGTGAAGGAGAACAGAGGAAAATGAGCAGGAGAAGAAAAATGCAGACGACAACATCCCTGCATGGCCTTTGGGATTCACAGGTAATGCATCAGCTACAGGATTATATGACCTATTTCTGACTTTAATTTGGGGCCACTTCCATT
This sequence comes from Tor tambroides, assembly GCA_021397915.2. Taxonomy (NCBI): domain Eukaryota; kingdom Metazoa; phylum Chordata; class Actinopteri; order Cypriniformes; family Cyprinidae; genus Tor; species Tor tambroides. The sequence continues at coordinate 30,357 of JAFVLL020023622.1, forward strand.
ATACAGCCTGTGTAAAATAAGCCTCCTCTTTCACTCTGCATCCCTCTTTTTCACATACGCAATTGTTTCCGAAATGACAGAGAAACAAAATAACAAGAGCACTTGACTTCAAAATCTGACTTCAAACATTATGGTAAAATAGAGCTATTGTCCTTTAGTTCTTTGAAGCTTTATTTATCATCCCTTTCATTCTCTCTCTCTCTCTCTCTGTCAGACCAGAGTTAGCGGCAAACCTGACTGTGTGCATGAACGTTGGCGCTGTACAGCATGTGCTCTCTGTGCAAGGTCCTGAGACAGGAAGAGATGGATAAATGATTGGATAAAGGGATAACGAGCGTTCAACACAGTCTGTTCGCAGAGTGGGTGGGATGGATGAGAGAGCCAAACTGATATTCACATGCAGACACGCGGCTGTTTACTGTGTTCGGATGCACTTATCCAATATGCAATATGCAGTTATCCAATAAATAACTGTAATGAGACTGTAAATGTACCTTAATAGCTCACTAAGATGAGCTTTTGACCAAGAAGTTTTTATGATATTAACATGCCATCAAATTACGTGAGGTATGAGTGCTCTTCACAGATTTTTATTATTTTTATTTTACCTTTATTTAACCAGGAAGTCTCATTGAGATTTAAAATCTATTTTACAAGAGATCATGTGCACAAATGTGCATGTGAGCATTCAGGCAGTGTGTGGGCACCGTACTGAGATGGTACTCAGTACTGAGGATTCTGTAGAAAGACTGGTGTCATTACATTTTTGACTTCTGAAATCCATACCAGAAATAAATACTAGAGATAAAAACATATGGTTTAAATAAGGGTGCATTCAGTAGTTTGCTCATTTTAAGTTTAACACATTAGGAAATAAATTATGTTTTCATGTTGTCTGAATGGCACTTACTCTTATGAGATGAAGACTGCACTCATAACAGTTTTGTAATTACAGAAATTAATTATGTAATTGCATGCGGGTGTTTTTTTTTAAATATAAGTACAATGTAAAGACATGTATGTACACAATAAGTGCATTGCATTAACTGATTAACTTAAATCTAAGTACATAGTAGTTAGGTCCACCAATGTATTTTGCCATGTTGAAATGATGTGCCCTGCAGTGTTTTACTAAACATCAATGAAAATCCTCATGCTCATTGGCTGCTGCCTCTAAAGTCACTTTAGTAGCTTAGCGTTGAAAAAGACACAATGGAACATACTTATTGTCATGGTTTTGCAGTGGAGACAATAGGAGAATCAGAAACCGTAAGGCAGAAGAAGGAAAAAACTTCTGAAGCCAGAAAACACAAAGACAAAGACAAAAAACAATAAAAACATTGGTACAGCATCACGCAACATGGAAAGATTTGACTGAGAAAATCCTGAGTTGTGATGCCCAAGTTGCTTCTTTTTTGTTGGACAGGTAAGGGAATTCATTTTTGTAGACAATCATGCTTGATCCATGTCAATAGATAGTAGCGCTAAAGGCACACAAAAGTCACAAGCAGCTTTCAGTTGGTCTACATGGAGAAATTTACATGACAAATGAACTGATATAAAATCTGTTTGGAAATCTTTCACCTTTGTGCAAAATTTCCAATCATTGGGGTGATGCAATGGAAGCACACTGTGACTCACTTTAATGTATAACAAAGAAAGCCTGAAAAAAGTAAATGTAACTCAGATAATTTTCCCAGTGTTTTAATTGGTTGTGCCGAAAACCAAACAATATTTACACAGTTTCAACAGTAAATTAGGGCAAACATCACTGAATCTGTCACTACTTCTATTTCATAAAGTAAGCCATGACATATTGTCGTTGTACTGATTTATCCCAAATATTAATTAAATTATCTTCTTAAAGTGCTGCAGAAAAAAAAAGTCGTATGGAATGACATGAGGTTGAAAGAATAATGAGAGTTTGGTTGAACTACCATTTAGGATCCCTTTAAGCAGAAAAGAAGAGATAGAGAATGCTATTAAATTCATTACATTTTGATAAAAACAAACATGCTTTTTTCTTTTGAGCAACATGTACTGGTAAATCATGCACAGTAAGTCCTGAATATTATCTGAATTAAATTCAAACTCTCCATACATGCTTATGAGATTGTGTTGATGGAAAACAATATTGGCAGAGCTCCACTTCAGGTACAAGTGTATGTGTTTATGTGTGTACACATTAACTTCCTCCAGCAGCAGGGGGGCACAGACTGAGAGTGATGCACACAGACAAAGATGTCACAAAGAATGAGCACACCCCAACCAAATACGTCTGAGTGAGAGAACAAATGGGAGGGAGAAGCGGATCATAAAGAGGTAAAAACACAGAAAGAGGCGGATAGGCACAGATGGAAGAGGTGGAGGGAATGCAGGACAAGTAAACAAGTGTGCATCAGAAAAGCATCTCTGCACAAACACATCAGGCTATGTGTTACCCGTGTTGTGCCTTTTAAAGAACATGTTTTGCGATGCCCACTGCAGGCATGAGTGATTTCAGTGCCTTTCGGGTCAACGTCTCTCACCTCTAGTGGCTAGTACACATGCATGCACACTGAACTCCACCCAGTCATCACACTACTTCAGCTCTACACACGTATACACGTATGTACGTATGTACACAATTCTCAACACACTACCCCCTATCCATTAGCAGAAACACACCCGCTCTCTCACAGACTCACACACACTGCTCCATTAGCTCCACTCACACTAGACATATGGTATGATTCATTCATATCACATCTAACAGTAAGGAAGTTCAAAGCTTAAATCGCAGCAAGCTGCAAATTGCTTGAAAACAGCATTAATAACAGCAGGAAAAATGATCACACTGATCTTAGTGATGTGGAGCAGACCATTAGAATACGGTATGGGTCAGAGAACCCAACTCTGGAGTTGTTTAATTAACTTTTCAAGCTGACATGCTTATTTAATCCTTGAAAATGGTAAAGGTAAACCCATCTGGCTTACAAATGGGATTTCAGAAAACATCTTTTTTGAAATAGAAATTTGAGATTGCTACTATTGTTTTTCGGTTTTCAGTTATAGCAGCGCATAACATCCTGATTTTATACCACAACACATTATTTTCATTTGGAAGTTTGGATTTATAATGAATTTGTAATGATTTTGAAAGAAGTCCCTCTGCTTACCAAGGCTGCATTTATTTAATCAAAAACACAGTAAAAATGTTTCTTGAGCACCAAACCAGAATATCAGAATGATTTCTGAGGGGTGACACTGAAGACTGAAGTAATGACTGCTGAAAATTCAGATTTACAATCATCGGAATAAATTGGTTTTTAAAATACATTAAAATAGAAAGAGTTTAAATTGTAAAAATATTTCACTATTTCTGTTTTTAATGTATTTTTGATCAAATAAATGCAGCCTTGTTGAGAATAGGAGACTTCTTTCAAAAAACACTGATTCCAAACTTGACCATTAATTTATATTTGACAAATTAATATAAAATTTTATTTTAAATTTAAACTCCACCTAAACCTACGCTCTAATAGCCAGCAAAACACAACACAACTGGATTGTTCTCATTATAAATCAACAAAGCATCTTACACACTTCAGACTATGTGGCATAGTCGTTGCAGACATTCTATGTTAAGGAAACAAACAGTTGTACAAACAGAGGTAGACCAATAACCAGTTTGAGAGATATTGTTTGTTTGTTTGTTTGTTTGTTTGTGTGTTTGTGTGTGTGTGTGTGTGTGTATATACATATATTATATGTTATATACTAGGGATGTGCCCGAAGCCGAATACCTTATTCGGAAAGGCACGGATAATGGCTTCAAAACGAATTACGAATTTATCCGAATAACAGAAAAAAATATTCGGCGGACACAATCACATGTTTGCTGGAACAGCACTACATTAGTGAGGTTGTTAAGATTTGTGCAATAATAATGGCTAGTACTGCTTTTTCGTACAGATAATATCATGGTGAATGCCTAACGAATGTGGTCTCCTCAGCAATAAACTATCTGCGCGCTCCTTTTTTGATTGCTGCCTGTCAGTGCCGGCGAAGCAGTGTTGCCGTATATTGTTACAAAAAAAACAAACACAACCAATTCCCTGAAAAATGTGCCAAAATAAGTTTAAATCTTGTATTTTTCAAATAGGATACATAATCTTTAACCTTAACCTTCATCGTCCCACTTTATTAATGCCCTAATTACTTTATAAACACTGTTACATCAAGTATTAAAACAAGTCCAGCGACGCTTATAATAACTAGATCTGGCAACATGGCGGAGCGGAGTGAAGGCTGCACTTGCGCCAAGCTCCTTCACTCCTGCGTTTCGCAGCTGCTGCGAGTCAGCCACATGAATTTATTCAGCGACATGATTTTAAATAATTTTTCATATGTTTTCAAATTTTACTTTTGAACATGAAACATTTACGGAGGTCTGGACCTCATAGCTGGCTATGGGCCTGGATGTGTAAAGTGAATGAGTGTAAACTAGCCTATATATGAATGAAATGAGCGCAAATCAATAGCCGCGTTGGGTATGTGCGTCTCTCAGAAATCAGAGCTTTGTCTGGAGTTATATCAACTAACTTGACAAAAATATCCTAAAAATGTTCCTAACTTCAAACCTTTTCGAAATCCAACTGTAAAAACGCATTACATTAGCCCTTTTCGTGAATGGCATTACATTTAATTATACAAGACGAAGAAAAGCGATGTTTGATCAAGGTTTTTGGAGGATCCAAAAGATTTGTTGCGCTCTGTTGATAAAATGCTCGTAAATGACTCCCGTAACACTTGATCTCTAAGTTACTTCAAGTTCAAGCGAGCTTTATTGTCATTCTGCTATGAGTACTGAACACTTTCTTTCCATTTCCATTTCTATTTTTTTTTTTCAGCTTCTTTTTTTCTACTGGTGCGCTTATTTAAGATTGTGGATGCTTGTCTCTTGACAAATTTGTACACAAAGTTTCCCTGGAAAACAAGAAGAATAAAGTTATTTTTCTTTTTTGATCAACATTTTCTGTAGTTTTAAATAGAAGATATTTACAAAGTCATAATTATAATAAAAAAGAATACTTTCTTTAGTTATACAAATGAAAACTACGAAACGAACAGATTTGCATTTAAAATGGTATTTTCATGTAATTTGACGAACTTCCGGTTTAAGCCACACCCACTTCCGGATCCATCCGAATACAGATACAGATACAAATAATTTTGAGATTGTCACAGATACAAATACAGATACAAATAATGGCTCCGCTGCACATCCCTATTATATACATATTAGGGGTGGGTGATATGACCAAAATCTTATATCACGATATGAGTCATTTTATTTCACGGTAACAATACATATCACGATATAGTTATAAATAAGAAATGCTACTTACATTGTATAAAGAAATCAAATGTATAAAAACACTGCATAGTCCTCACTGTGTAAATTAAATATATATCTTCTTATTAAAGTTACAAAAGTGATTTAGTTAAGATTTTCTCTGTTTTGCTGTTTGATTAACATGAATGGCAGACAGCAGGAATATTAGACTGCTGTCACTTTAAGAGCTGCCCAGATCCAATATACTGTTAGGGCTGGGCGATATATCGAATGCTATTGTCATGCGCACCTCCTCAGTAAAGCCGGTTCCGTGATTAGCTGTAAATCTCCATCACCTGCTTTCAAATGGAGAGGCATTTAATACACAGAGCCGTAGTTCACTGACAAGCTACGCAATATCAAGTTCATTATCAAAGGCGATTCATCAGCAATAATGAACGCGATATTGTGTAGCTTGTCAATGATCTACGGCTCTGTGTATTAAATGCAGGTGATGAAGATTTACCGCTAATCACGGAACCAGCTTTACTGACGAGATGCGCATGATCATCGCGTTCGATATATCGCCCAGCCCTAGTTACACATGTTTTCTTCCTCAGCTGTTTGTTCCACTTAAGAACTAAATTACTGTTTACGAGAATACTTGCAAAGCTTGGCATTTTGACACACAAGTGTGTGCATTTAACTGTTCAAAGCCTATAAAGCGGCAAAAACAGCTCCGTTCAATGCTCCTGCGCTCTATGAGCACCGTCTTAATTTGCATTCACCTCTCTGACAGCGCTTAGAAACAGTCTCTTAGACAGCACACGCATATAGGGAAATAAGTTCTCTTTCACTGCTGATTGCCTTTCAACGGCTTAAAATCACTTGTTTTTAAACCACAATGCTTAAAAACACGTGCAAACAATAAGTTTTCATGACCAGTATATTCCCTACCACTATATATATACTGTATATTCACATATATTCACATAATATTCACATATTTTAATATTACATCTACAGATAAATGCCAGATAAATCTGCTTGTTAAATAACAGCAACTCATTCAACAAGTAAGAAATGTGTAGCTTCAGAATTAGACAGATCAAAACAAAGATGAAATTAATTTGACCATTTAGATTTGAAAACAAATTGTATAAATATAAATACAGTAACCATTGTAAGATATCAGAGCGAATCAGACAATTTAAGTTTCGATCAGAACATCGAAACATGAGGAGCCGAAATTCCACAAAGAGGCCCAAGACAACAGGATGTCCATAAATCAGATCCCTAGCGCCAGCCCGTCTGAAGCAAGCCTAACCAACAACTCTTTCACAGAACAGCTTACAACATTAACACAAAAGAACACTTATTGATAATCCCAACTCAGGAAGGAGATTGTCAAATTTGGGGCAAGTAACCAAGATTGATGGTCAAAGACACAGCACATCATGACCATCACATGAGGGAAATCATTAGTAGAGACTTCATTGGGTGGGTTCCCCCACCCACTAAGAACCAGACTGAAATTCCTTATGAGACCTATTTACCTCTTTGGTCTTCACAGAACACATTTTACTTAATGGAATGGCACCGAAACGGCCTTTCTATGCATATGTAGATGCACCAAAATCATCTTAAAAGGACTTATGAGCAACTAATCATTTCTATGCATAACTCCATATTATGTATGTAACCCACACACTTGACTATCATGTTCTAATCACTCATTATGTATGTTTTTTTTTATAACTATTGAATAGCTTAAGGGTTTATATTCATGTTTGGTATGTATGAGTGTGAAAATTCTAGCTTGGAAGCTTTCTTCCAATCAATTCTTTGTCAAATGTATCATATTCTTGTTATAGAAATCATGTCCAAAATTATACTCTGCAAGAGCGGGAAAATTCAGACCATGTGACTGATAAGATAACATGTTGATTTATGTATTGGGAGGAGAAACAGAGCAACACCCCGAGCTAAGACAATATCTAATTGGTCAACACACCTTTTTGGTGTGTCCAACAGCCCAGTTTAAAAACTCAGGACACCATCAAACTATGCTTTTGGCCTTGTCGACTTTTTGCCTTGTCAGTTTTTTGCCACTGCTTTTTAGTCATGCTTTTTGTCATTGCTTTTTGCGTTCTTTGAGCACCGTTCCAGTGTGCTTCGGCCTGCACACCCGCTGCTACCTAACCACGATGAGAAGAAAAACCATCTAGTCTTGTTACATCCTTTTATTCTTTTACTTCATTTTCTTTTCTTTCCGTTGAGAGTTTCGTGTTTCCAAGTTCACTTCGAGTGTGACCACCTCAAAACTTCAACCAGACCACAACTCCGCAACTTCCAACTCCCAATGCCCAAGACGTCACTTCAACGACTACTGAACTTCAGCCAATCAGCAACCTTGGGAAACCCCTTTCTAGTACTACAAGGGAACCCCCTGAACATGCATGTACCTCCAGATTCTAGCTGAGCTGGTGCATTTAATATAAATTTTAGCCCCATTGAAAACTCACTGCGAGGGTTAATTAAGCGATTGATGGTTGTTCAGGTCTATGCAACTGCACATATTGCTATAAACTTGGCATTTCACAATTTCATTCTCTTAAACTCATTCTTTCCTCACTTTCTCTTTTCCTGTGAATGTGTGAATGCGTGTGTTTATGTGTTAGATTAGTTTACGTCTTAGATTTATCCAATAAAGTCTTATTTATATTGAAAAGAGAAGCATCTTGTGTTTTGTGCTTACAAGTTAATGTCTTAAACTGCCGATCTTGTTACTGTGCTATTAAATAGTGTTTTTACTATATTTTGGATTTTAATATCCAGTGCAGAGTTGATGTTGTACGGCTTGTTCAGTGAATCGCTGGCCGACTCAGTGATCAGCTGTAAAACAGTGATTCTGTCCAAATTCCCTATAAAATCATAAATGATTCCCTTTGAGCTAAATTGACTTGAATTAATTGTTTCCCTTACACCATATTTATTATTAGTGAACTATTTACAATGCATATTATACTTTTATTGCTAATGGTCTAATATAATGTCTAATAACTATGCAAAAACAACATTTGGACACTTAAAAATATTCTGTTGATTGATAATCAGTTGATCAATTCACAATAACACCAACAAAAATCACTTAATGCTACATTTCTAGATGAGAGACAGCAGTAATGAAAAAGTAATGCATTACTTTACGTAAAAAGCAACAATGTACCAGAAATAATTACATATTTAAGAGTAACACAATAACGTAACATGACTTTTAAAACTAATGTTCTCTAACACATGCTTTGGTATTTAGAGTATCTACTGTTCTAGTATCTATTTGGAGATGTGATTTAGTACGATTTGTGATCTTTATTGGAAGTGCTGCTCCACGCACTGTGTGTGTGTGTGTGTGTGTGTGTGTGTGTGTGTGTGTGTGTGTGTGTGTGTATACTCATCTGCGTGTGAGACAGAACACCTGAGCTCTACAGGGGGTTACAGATGCAGCCGTGTATACAAATACAAACACTTGAGCACAGCAGGATGTGACAGAACAGAAGCACACATCACCAACTTCCTGAAATTTACCAGCCTCTCAGCTTATTATCGCTAACAATGGTTAGAACAGAAAGACAGGGGACATTGACAGATCGAATGCCCTATATATCCCTCTCCAAATTGGAAAGGGCCTGTAAGCACAGAAGAAAAAATTGTCACAAAAAAAGACAAATCAGCATTTGGTCACAGTTTACTTTAAGGTCCAATTCTCACTATTAACAAACCATTAACTATGACTTTTGCCTCAATAAACTCCTAATTTGCTACTTATTTAGTAAGGTATTTGTTAAGTTTACGTATTGGGTATTAGGGATGTAGAATATGGTCATGCAGAATATGTGCTATATAAGCACTAATAAACAGCCAATATATTAATAATAAACACGCTAATAAGCAGCTAGTTAATAGTGAGAATTGGTCCCTAAACTAAGGTGTTACGCAGAAGTTATATGATGAGGTTTCAGCACATGGATGTGATTATGATTCCTACTGTGATGTTCCTCATGCTGTTAATTAGCAAATGTGTACATGCTGAGGATAACCACATGTAAAAGACAACAACAGTGCAGCAGGTAGCAAAGCGAGATCTAAAGACTTCATATTGTCAAAAGACTGAATGCTTAAAGGAATAGCTCACCCAAAAATGAAAATTTGCTGAAAATGTACTCGGCCTCAGGCTATCCAAGATATCGATGATTTTGTTTCTTCATCAGAACAGATTTGGAGAAATTCAGCATTACATCACCTCTGCAGTGAATGGGTACCATCAAAATGAGAGTACAAACAGCTGATAAAAGCACCGCAATAATCCAGAAATAATCCACACAACTTGACTCTAGTCCATTAATTAATGTTTTGTTAAGTGAAAAGCTGTGTGTTTGTAAGAAATAAATCATTAAGGCATTTTAACTCAGAACTGTCATTTCTGGCCAAAATAGTCCACAGTGCAAATTAATGCTTCATCGGTGAAAAGGTCCATCCTCTGTTCTTTCACATCAAAATCATAACATTTGTTTAGAACAGTTTTGAACTGTTCTTGTAAACGGTGCTTGATTTTTACATATTACTCTCCTTTTTTAAAAAAAAAAAAGCTTGTGGATTACTTACATCACTTGTGGATTATAGTGATGTTTTTATCAGCTGTTTGGACTCTCATTCTGATGGCACCCATTCATTGCAATGGATCCATTGGTGATAGAGTAATGTACTGCTAAATTTCTCCATTTATGTTCCAATGAAGAAACAAATTCATCTACATATTGGATGGACTGAGGGTGAGTACTTTTTCAGCTAATTTTAAATTCTGGGGAAACGATTCCTTTAAGATCTATCTAGGAAAGCAATCAAATTTTCACACTGAACAGGCAGTATTCCATCCTTGGAAGTGGATTAAAAATTCAGCTGACCTGAAATCACTTTTGAGTTTCTCTTAAACGCTTAAGGTTACAATATGGTTAGTGGGGCACACATGAGGAAAGAACTGAAAAGTTTTTACCTAAAATGTGCAGAGGGATCAGACTCATGGGGGCATGAAATGAGAGGATGTTTCTTACAGTAGAGTGCACTCTTACTTTAACTCTCCCTTGAAACACACTATATGCCGGTAAAAGCTTAAAGAGTCAAGATGGGACAGTTACCTTGTTCAGCTTATTGCCTAATGGAAACACATCAGTTCCGATTCCTAGATATCTCAACCATGATATTAAATGTGGATTTTTATGACAACTAGCAGATTGTAGATACAGTAACCTTCAAATTAAAAGAACATTCTAGGGTGCTTTAAACAATTCAGCCCACTTACAATGTATAAATGGCACTGCATTAGATCAGGGTTTTTCAAACTTTTTAATGTCAAGGACATTCAAGAATGGTGATCCCTTTGCAAGGGCCCCACTTCCTAAAATAAATAAGGCAGCTACATTTTTTTTACAATATGTTGCAAATATCGACAATTTTTAAAAGCAGATTATTAAGATATTATCTGGAAAATGTTTACTTTGTGTGAAGTTGACTATTAAAATATTATTAAATGTATTAATCTAAAACTTTTGGTAACCACTGTCCTTCGTAGTCACGTTTCAGTACAAACACACATAGTAACCAAGCAAGAATCCCCAGTGTGCTTCCTTCCATGTTGAGTGTAAAAACCTCTCTCAAATCTCAAATCCCTCAGACTGTCTTTTTTGAAGCCAGTCCCTCTCCTTTCTCCGCTGGACAGGGCTTAAAGTCAAAATGAAACGGAAGTAGGCTGCTGTTGGGATCTTTCATTCTTTCCCTTAAACTCAGCACAGCAGCACACGACCAGTGGTGACCCACCACCGCAAATCCATTTCAGGCCACAGAGAACTATAAACACCACGTCTGAGGGTTTGGGCAAGTAATGAATTCCTTACGGACTTTGGAATTTCTTCGAAAAGGATATCACTGTGATCATCTGGACTAATTCCTTGGCTAAACTTATTAGAGACAGCAAATACTTCCCACAATTCACTTACAGTAGACAGCCTTCATCTGCCCCCACCCACACACCAAAATGATACAATAATAAACAACCCCAGTAATGAATAACAACAGCAATGTGAATGAAACAATGTGTTGTGTGTATAAACCCGAGCCACAAACCAGCAAAGAGCAGAAACCAGACGGGAAAACAAGAGTCAGCCAATACAAACAGAGTAATCTGTGACAAACAAATTATATCAGGCTTAATGGTGAATACCAGTGGGAGAACACTGTCAACAACTCGAGCAGAAATGAAGCTAATACAGCACATCTAGTAAACCAGTCATCGTAAATTTACAATACATTTCAGTTATCAAATACACACACACACACACACACACAAGCTCAATACATTGAAAATCACTACTGACACCATACCAATTATGTTTTGTTAAAGTAACACTCATTGTGTCAGATTTACTTCATTTTAGTATTTTATTCATATTATTTTTTTACTTTTTTAACAGAGTTTAAACAGGAGTGTAGAAATTACTTCAAAAGTGTGGGGGGACACATTTTAAAACTCATCAGCCCCACTTCTTGCGCCACTTTACTATACAACACAGTTTTAGATGGCATTTTAAGAAGATGCATTCATATGGGATATAATTTGAAAGAATAACAACTGAATCTCTATGAAGCATCAGTAAATCAAATATGTCTTATAATATAACTTAATTAGAAAAAAACGAAATGCTGTTGCTACCATACATGAACATTTTTTTCCATATTAAACAGAACAAGTTATTTAGAGAACTGCTGGTGGTGATACTTGAGACATTTTTGGTGGTGATGCTTGGGTCATTCAGTGTTTCTGTAAAAAAGCCTAATGAGGTTTAAGATTAACAACATGCTACAAATTCATCACTTATATCTGCACCAAAGTTCTCTGAGCTGCAGCGATTGAAATAATTTTTTTTTTTAAAAGAAATTAATACTTTTATTCATCATGAAATTATCCAGCCATGGCTTCCTGTTTCACAGAACTATAAATAGGAGGAAAAACAAAGTCCAAATTCCCTTAACCATCCATCACAATGAGAAAAACCAAAGAATATATTTCTGATGTGCAGCAAAAGATAATTGAGCTTCACAAATTAGTGAAGTGGCTTTAAGAAAAGAGCTAGAGCAGTGAAAATTCCCATTTCCACCATCAGGGCAATAATTAAGAATTTCCAATCAACATAAAATGTTACGAAACTTCCTGGAAGAGGACGTGTGTCTATATCGTCCTAATGCATGGTGAGAAGGAGAGTTTGAGTGGCTAAAGACTCTCCAAGGACCACAGCTGGAGAACTGCAGAAAATA